>BMAO01008963.1:0-60846 GCA_019973975.1 Trichonephila clavata | reverse complement strand
AAGGCTTTTCCTCAGAACATCCCTCCATCTTGTCCTCCGGGAGGCGACAGTTCTCCAATTGGTCACTTTCAGCACTTTAAAATCTTCTTCCACACAATCAGTCCATCTCAGCTTGGGTCTCCCTCTGGGTCTGTTCGAGATGGGTTTATAATTAAAGATTCTTGATGTCATAGATGAGGGATCCATTCGACAGACATATCCCGCGAATCTCTAGCGGCATATTTGATGTAGTTGACGATGTCAGCTTCCTTAAAGAGTCTGTTGAGTTCAAAGTTGTACCTGTGTCTCCAAATTCCGTTATCATTCACAGCCCCAAAGATCTTCCTCAGGACTTTCCTTTAAAAAAAAACAAGTTGATTTGTCTGGGTCTTTGTTTAACTTTTTATTATTTCTCTTAAAAAATTTTCCTTAAGTATGGACCAAAATTAAAAACAATTTTTTTTTTCAAAAACGTGAGGAGAATCGGGAGAACGGCTTAGAATCGATGACAAAATTTTTTCATAAAAACATGTTGAGAATTTGGGATGCGGCTTAGATTTGAGTAAATATGTATACAAAGATTTCAAGAAATGCATTGGATTTCTAACGAGACTTTTATAAATGCAATAAATATCTATGAGAAGTTTGTATGACAAGTATGTTTGATGCATGAGAAGTTTATGGAAGAAGTTTGTATATATATGACTTGTATATGTTTTATAAATGAGAAGTGTGTAGATGAAAATTATATGTCAAGTATGTTTGATGGATGAGAAGAGATTGTTTGTAAGACACTATTAATTTGCTTACAACATGCAGAGTTTTTATTTAAGAAAGTGTAACTATTAAATAGTTTTGTAAACAATTGTTTAGAGTCCTGTTAAGATTAAAAACATTAGTTTGAACAATTCATACTTACTTACTTTTAGAAAAAAAATACATTATACACCTGTGATAAAAAGATACTTTTCCAGAAAACTATGTAGCAAATATAAATCTAGAACCTCATTTAATTTCAAACAATCTTAACAGAGTTGACGCTAATTTCTGAACCAGACAGCATGACATTTTTTCAAGATAATTACTTTTACACAAAATCCAATTTATCTCTCAGATGTGTCTTGAAAATGTTTATCATACATGAAAACCAACCAACACATACAAACACATTCATTACACAGAAAAGTTGAAAATCTCTATCATCCATTTATTTCTCATTACAGACACTGTAACGAAAGACAAGAAAACTTTTACAGTGGTTAATTATGTTAACTGTTTGCTCAAAAACTTTTTTGAGGGAAAGATTCACGTTTGTATAATTAATGAAAATGCTTTGGAAATTATTCAATTCCACATTTGTAACAATATTCAAGTGTATATTTTATTAGATTTGAAAGTAAAACGAAAGTTAAAGTAACAGTATGAAACATTTTACTATACAATGTGCGAGCATTTGCATAAATTTAAATAATACATCATCCGACAAAATTGTTGATAAAAATTTACAGAAATAAACTAAAACTGTCTGGCTGACATTCTAGATTTAGTTCTTGTAAATGCCAATTTTGTCCTTTTATTGTGATTATATTTCACTTTAAAGTAAAATACATTTCGAAACCATTTATACTTTATCTGCTGACACATGCTATTTCTTAGCAAATATTATAACATAAACTAAGTTGACGGTAATACTTACCGACAATGCCATAAACATTTCTTGTCCTAGAGTTAGCAACAGAGAAACAAAGATTGGCAAATAACCTTGGACAAAATGTATATTTTATTACTGAAGAATAGATGGCAAGCACGTATCAACAACGAGAAATTTATACGTTGAAAAATGAAATCTTTTTTTCCGAAACGAAATTGGAGAAAGCTATGAAATTGATGTTACGCATAAATTGAGTTCTCTTCTGCAAACTTGGAAATGAAAGCTTTGAAGCTGCCACTTTTTATGTTTATCACGTTTTTTGTTTTCTTTAAAGTTTTCTCACAGCTTATACTTTTTACTCTTTCCAAAGTTTCAGTGCATTCTCTCTCTCTCTTTCACTTTTAATCCAAAGGAAAATTTGCATATCTCCTTTTACTAAGGAAATAGCTTACTTTCACAATAAGTACTTTGGAGTTACTGAGAAGGAATACACAGGTTTTCTTTCTGCATACTTGATGAACGACTTCTGCAACAATTGCTATTTTTTTTCCTGAATTTCAATCTTTCATTTTCCCTCTTTTCATTTGAGACTAAAAGTTTATTTCCATTTTTCTTTTTTTAGTTTTAATATGGATAAAAGAAATTTGAAGTATAATACAAATACTTCTTTTCGTTCAATCTGCAGGAAAAGGGACTGGATAAGTCTTCAGTTGAGCAACTTGTCTATTTGCTTCAATTTATACTTTACTTGTCTAAAATTCGAATTTTTGTATATTAGATGTTATACCTATTTAATATATTGTACAGAATTTGAGGTTTTTGTGCATAACTCTTTACCTGTTATAATTATATATTTTTTTCTACTTTAATTAATAGAACATGAAGAGTATTCTATTTCTGAGAATATTTACTCTGTATAATACAGAAAATAAATTAAAAAATGGAAGCTATATAATAAACTAAAGCCGGACTAACACTCTTGCCGGTATCGAATTTCGAATGTAATGATATCTTAGTCGGAAAAAAAAACAAAGAAAAATATTATTCTAAAGATTTATACTGATATCTTCCTTCAGAAAATTTTAAAAACTGCAGTTTTTAATTGATTTTTTCTAAAAAACTCCTATTTTTGAAGCTTTAATTTTTTTCTTATTTTGTGAGTTCCATATCTTAATAGAATAAAAATCAAAACGCACACTGTTATCTTTGGTTCATGAATCATTAACAACCATTTTTGCATAAATTTTAATAATAAATGTTAAAAATCGACTGGGTAGTATATTTTACCCTTTCTCTATTAAAACAATTTATTAATCTCTATCTAAAGCTTTTATAATCTATATATATTTATACAAGCCGGCTGGGTGGCGTGATTGGTTTGTCGCTGGCCTTCTGCACTTGAGGTTGCAGGTTTGACCCCTGCCCAAGTTGGTGGATTTTCATGGTGCAGCGGAAAATCGACAGTGATTATGTCGTATGATTATACGGCATGCAAAAGATCCCTAGAGTGTCTGTTTGGCTCAGATGCTTTCAGAAAAACTAAATACTAGTACAGGTTCACACCTCAGGTACCTCTCTCTTGGGAGGAAATTAGGCTTTAAAATTACAGGCGGCGATTGGTATCCGCCTATAGGGTGCCACACTAAAAGGAGATACCAGCTTCTGGGGAATGTACTAGATCTGCAATGGTAAAACACCAATCTGCAACCCATTGGAAATAACATAAAAAATATTAAGGCACAGTTTCTTAAACTTTTTATACAACAATTTCTTATTCTACTTCTCTTTTGTGAACTTTAAAATACGTTAGATTTACGTACTTTATTATTATTAACTAAAGTATACTTTATAGCTTTTATTTACTGAGTTTGCATTTTTTTGGACCGATTTTCATTAATTGAATCGTGCTGTGTCCCCTTAAGGCACAGTTTCTTAAATTTTTTTTATAACAATTTCTTATTCTATTTCTCTTTTGTGAATTTTAAAATAAGTTATATTGACATATTTTTTAATTATTAACTTAAGTATACTTTATAGTTTTCATTTACAGATTTTTTGTATATGAAGAACCTTTATTATAAATATGAAGGTAAAGAGATGTTCATTTCTACAAATGCATTTGTTCGGGCTATTTATTTAACCATTTATTAACTTCACACATTTAATAGATGATTTCTATCAATTTTTGTATCATTACTCTACAGGCACTAACAGTTATTTGTCGAGACAAATCAAGATTAAATTTAGTGTGTGATATTAATGGTCACAATCAATATTCTATAATTCAGAGGAAATGTTTATGACTGCATTTCAACTGCGACCACTTAGGCACAATTGTTCATCTACGCACTTTGTAGATTGTCTTACAAAATGTTCACTTATGTAAAGCTATCGCATCATTGTTCATCATGTATAATATTTCCTGCAGCAATTATAATCTGCAGTCAGCAATTCAACTCCATTCGAGAGACAGACTAAACCATTCAGTAGTCTCCATTTCGATTGTGCATTGTCTGGTTTCCTAATCGAGCGCCAATGAACTCCGTTGCTTGAAAATGAACTATTTTCATGTTAATCATCCCAAAACATTTTAATTGCATAATTATCAAAGCTTTACCTTCCAAAGCTTTATGCATATGTAAATTGAATTGTTTTTATTTTGTTCTTATGTATAAAATCTTCATTCCAAATAAATCAGGTTATTTTTTTAAAATTTAATCTTACACTTTTATATCCCTTATATATAAATAGTTTTCCTAACTTATATTAATACTTCAATGTTATGCGGGTGGGGAATAATTTAGTTTTAAAAATGGCATCTAGAACCAGTTTGAGTAATTTCCCTTGTAATTTAAAACGCATATCATTAATTCAAAGGGGGTATGGATTGCTTGATTAAATATAGAGCTTTCAACAAAGTTATATCGAAATTAAATTATTATAGTTTTTAATCAAATGTTCGACCATTGTCCATTAATCATTAGGAAAAGAGCCTCCAATGTTTCTTAACAATACAATCCAAACGAGTTAGAGGAGAACACTTGTCCAAATCAATAACAATCATAACTTTTCCTGAATCCTACATAAAGTATCAGTTTCATTAGTAAAATAAAAACAAGACAATAAGCATTAAGGAAGTGATGTCCGGTCAAAAGTCTAAGCAATAGCACGAAGGGAATCCAGGACAAAGTGAAATTCACATGACACGCACTGCAGGACTTATTTTATCCATGTGGTTATGGTCACGATCTTGTGAACGGCGTGTCATGAGTTCGAGCCTAGTGTCACCATTTATAGGTCTGTTACACGTTAAACCAATCTAGTCCTCCTGTTGGCCGGGTTTGGCAGTTTGGAAGAATAGTGCAAGCTCAGGTGTTGCCTTCGTTACTTAACTTTGGTTCAAAAATTACGAGGTATATAGCAGCCCTCATGTCTTGCTTTAAAGTTCTACGTTAATATACACTCATCTCCCTGATTTTTCTCTAACATAGTGAAAAGCCAAACGGGAAAAAAATTATCTTTATGTCTAATTTAGCCATATGTAGAAGCAAATCTCTACAAAAGATGTAAGAAATAATACTATTTCTTTTATTTTTTTGCTTTTATTTTTTCCTCAAAAATATCCACCATCTCGTTACCCCGAAGAAAATTATGGAAATGTGCCTATTGAAAAGTAAAATTTAAGTTATTACTTTTTAGGAGTTTCCTGAAGCATGGGAAAATAAATTTTAAATGTTGATGTATATTAAAGTTGTATAGATATATTTCTCTGCTGCATCTTTCCTAAATCTATTTAATTTCAATGTACATTTTTAGCTGAATTAAAAGGATGCTTCACCAAATTTTATATAAGTACTGGCTGAAGTACCCGTTCTTCGCAGGGGATATAGATAATTTTTTTAAAAATAAAAATATTATTCTTGATATGAAAGCTGAATTGTAAGGAGAGTAAAACTCGGTACAAAACAATGTGTAGAAAATTGTAAGCAATTTTTTTAATGAGTGCATATATTATTTATCTATAACGCCCCTTAAACCCCCTAAGCGCTTCTAGGGGTCAAATATTTGCCCCCCCCCTTTTGTACCGGATATCTACTCCATAAAAGGAGCGTGCCTGTTACATTTCAAGTTTATAGGCCTATTAGTTCCAAAATGGGAATATCTATCTGAACACCCCTTAGAACCTCGCAACGCCCCTTGGGTGTCAATTCAGTTAAAAATGGGAACGTTTTTCATGCATGGAGGATAGCGGGCGAACACACCATGTAACTTTCTTGATTGTACCGGGTTTAGATTCTAAGATTTAGTGACACGAACATTGTACACTTTCTTTTACAATATATATTGATGAGCTTTTGGTTATTTATACTTTGTAGTTAATAAAATGCATGTAATAATAGAAATAATAACAATTTAATAAAAAAAAAACATGCAACTATGCCCAATGCTTTAACCCCTCTTCAACATCAAAAACAATCCTAATTAAATACTTTAGGCATTTAATTTAAAATATTTAATTAGAATTGATTTTGTTACTAATTCCACCTGTCTGACATCGTCAGACAGGTGGCATTAGTTACAACAACAAATACTTAATATTTATTGGTTTTTAATGTAACTTTAACAACATTTATAACTTTAAATAAATATTAATAATTGTTATTAATTAATCATAATAATATATTTAATAAAATAGGTAGACCATGTTTAACTTCCAAATATATAATAGTGATTTCTGTGCGAAAATGCACAAATATCGAAGATGTTGAGCTCATTAATCAACAAATATAACGAAACAACAACTCGAATTAAAGTTGGGGATTCTTTGAAATAGCCACATGGTACTTTAATTACATATTTGAACTCGCGAAGCACTCAAGCAAACAATTCCTCAATTTGTTCTAATGTAAATTATTTACATCCATTAACATGTACCTTTCACAGCTGTTACATTTCAAAGCACTTAAATTTAAGTTTTTCAGTTATGCTTATCACACAGAATTTAAATTGCTTTTGCATTTGTACTCTGAGTGCAATGTACATGGAGATAACTAAGTAAATGTTCTAATGCCTCAAGTATTCTACCGCAAGTGGTATTAAAAACATTATCAGAATGTTTTGATAAGTATTGAACTTTTTATTCGAATTCTGCATGTGTGTACTAGTGTAGAATATATTTATACAGAAAGTGAAATATATTATGATATGCAAATTATTTTAGTATAAAAGTTGTTTGCACTGAGAGATAAATATTTTGTGAAAATGTCAGTGTTTGTACAAATTATGTAAATGTAGGATAGAAATTTTTACATGAAGCTTTTTTAACAAAGTTAATTAAATTTGATTCAATTTAAGAAAATATGTCTCTGAAATAAATAGGGAGAAAAATAAGTTGTATACTTTTGAAAAATTTTCATAATTTCCTTACAGTTTTTTTTTTATTTCGAAATAAAAGTTTGGAGTTAAAAGATGTTGAGAGAAAGATATTTCAATTTTTTACAAAATAAACATGTATAGAGAAAATGATTTTCCACATCAAAGCTGAAACTGAGGTCCAAAACAGTATATAGTATCTATGGTTGTCGAAATTATTATGTACATATAATCAATATTTTTTATTATTATTTTCTAAATGTTAAACTTTTTTGAATAATAGATGTTTAGGATATAAAAACAATTGTATGTGATGAAGTACATAATTTTGGTGATCTATGCCACTGAAATATGTATAAGATTTAATATCATTACAGTACAAATGTGCATATGCCCACAAACAAACTTTCTTTGATATCCAACAATTTTTTTTTGATACATACATCTCGTCTTTACTATTATATTCTTGGAGGAATGTGTGTGAGGGGGGAGGGGTCCTGAAAACACCATGTAGTTGTGTGGGTTCCAGGAATCGACAAAGTTTGAAGACTGCTGGCTTAGAGGATAAGCTGATGACTTTAGTTTTGCGTAATGTTTGAGTACTAAGGGCATTATTTGAAGTTAACGAAATTGGAATTCCAGATACTTTAAAAGGTAAATTCTTCGACTTGAAGCAATTTCTCAATAGATTTTCTTATGACTGAAAATTTAATTTATATCTCCAGTTTGAAGGACCAGGGACCAAAAGCTAAGACTGTTTTTCTCTCATTTTGACTGTAACAAATCGATTTAGAATATTCTCTTGTGTGATTTTTGAAAGACAAGGCTAAATCCATTCCCTTCTGAAACATCAAAAGTGAAATGGCTAAAGTGCCTCGCAGGTTCACTGCATTGGATGTGTTCAAATGGTTTGGTTATCACTAAACCTGCTTTTGGACATTGTATTGGTTTAACTCTAATTTCAACGGAAATTTTTGCTACTTAGTACAGCAGACTCTTCTAATGTACAACAATTTATTTATACAGCATTTTTGCATAAAATATATAATATTCTAAAAAATATTAATGTAACACCTACGAAAAGTCGTGGAAACTGGAGCTATAGTTACGATACTAGCAACACTCAGGAATGTAAAATCTGGAATTGACATTGGCGTATACAGATTTTTTTTTATACAATGGAGGAGTTTGTTCGAATAACAAGTACGCGAAAGCGCCGAAGGAGTTTGATCCCTCAAACACCACCTGTATATGTACCAATGGTAACTGAATATGTTTGTTCGATCATGACTTGTGGGGTAAATGGCTACGACACGCGCGTCAACCAGAACCGCCATCTCAGTAAAACACTGGCTATAACGTCAGCAGAAAACATTCCAAACGAAAGTCAAACCATCTGATGATGTATATCTATTAAAGTGATGGCTGGATGGCTCTATAAATCGCTTCGAGAGTTCATCGACAACATAAAGATTTTCCTGCTTTAGAAGTGAGTACGCGCGACTCCTCCCACAAATCGCAAATAGCAAAGGACAGCAATAAAAGCGCTTAATGCAGTGTTTCTCAAATTGTAGGGCACACCCCCTAGGGGGCGCAAGCATACCTGCAAGGGGGGTGCGAGCATATTAAAAAGTCGGACACAAAAAGATTTTAAAAAAAATTATTAACAAACTGAAAGTAAACAAATAAAATATGATCTGACATAATAAAAAATAAAATATACTTTACACTAATATAATACATTTATAAATGTATCAGTACTGTTTAATGTATTTTATAATTAATTTAATAATACTAATTTAAGAAAGAGTTTAATAATTACCAATGACCCCTTATAGGCTTGTCAAATATAAAATTTAAAACAAAAATTAACACCTACCTTTATAATTTGTGTGGTTTATAATTAATCCCTTGCATTCCGATTAAAAATGACGCAATTCGCTTTCCAATGCCACCTTTTAGCACGAAGGCGAGCATATGTGGTGTATTGGGGGGGGGATAGAAAAAGAATAAATACAGTAGAACGTCGTTTATCTGAATCAATTGGGACCAGACACCGTTTGGATATATTACTGTTCGGATAACCGAAAACCGAATGTGATCCATACAGTTTATGAAACCGGACACTATACGAATATTGAAAATCATCCTATGCAGGAAACGTGCTTGAAGAAAAAGCAAAAATAGGGGCAAAATATCGCAATTTTACCTTTACTGTGGAAAATAATCTCTTATTTTTCGCTGTCCCATTGTACATCTTCAATTTTTCGCTGCAAGGTGCCAAAAAAAAAAAAAAACTGGTTCGGATATTTGATGCTTTGGATAATAAGCGTTCGGATAAACGACGTTCTACTGTAAGCAAATCCTCTGAAACAAGTAAATTCTTCCAAACATACACACACTCACAAGGTAATTTTATTACATTCCAAAGCCTTCGGAATAATTTTGTGGATAGCAGTGTACAGAAAATATCGAATTTCGGAAAGACGTATATATACGTCTGAGACAATTAGCACACTGCCTGAGTGAGACGTTTATATACGCCGGCAGCACTTAAGAGGTTAAAGTCGTGCACTAGGTTTAACTCTTCAGATTATGGTATTTTTTAATTTAATACAATGTTATTGAGCGGAGGGGATGAAAATTATGATTGAATATTGGGTCGCAAATATTTAAAGTTTGAGAAGCACTGGCTTAATGACTAGCATAAGCAAAGATACCTTTTCGTCACAGTCGTTTAACGTGTGCTAGGGGAATTTAACTAAGTCTGATTGAAGCAATAGCCAGGGTCAAAATGGGTATCTGCCATTATCACAACTTCCACCGAAATTTCATTAAGGTCTGTACTAAGGAAACCATTTAGTTATTACGATTATACAATAAAAAATTGGGTTTAAACTTTAAAATTTAGATACCCTCTAATAATGCCCCTGAAATACGATGTGGTGTTTTAATTCTTATTAAAGTTTTAAGAAATTGAAATAATATATTTAATTTTCCCCTGGTGTTTTTGAAAAAAAAGAATTTAATTGCCAGATTAATTAAATATTTTTTAATAATTCACTGCATCATAAAATGTTTATTTTATTACAATTATTAAACGCAATTATTTAAGAAAAACCCCATTTTACAAAATTTTACATTTCGTAAAAAATCAACGTTATGAACATTGTTTTTTTCTACGTTATGTTTCACTGTTAATCATATTATTTATTAAATTTTAAAAATTTTATTTGTTTTATACACGTTGTCTTTACGCCTATATTTGTTTCGTTTTGTATTTTGAAAACATATTGTGTTTTTAATATCTTATGGTAGAATATACTCTCATGGGATACTTACATATGTATAATGAATTTCTTTGTGTGTATTATAAACGTATTTTCTTATGTAACATTTAAGTTAAATAACTTACAAAGTATTTTTTTAATAATTAATTTAGAGCAAAACTAATGTTTTAATAAAATATTATGTTTTAGTAGTACTTAATTGTCCCAGAAGCTTAAAATGTAAATCAATTCACTAAAAAACTCTATACCTTTCTGTGGTATATACATTTTAGTTACATTTTCTTCATATTGTTAAATCCGATTTTTACCCTCTATATATGCATTTCTATTATCTTAAATTATTATTATCTTCGAGGTTTCTTAAAGGTCAAATAGAAAGATAAACTTTTGTACTTGAACGAGTTCATTCCACGTGACATCTAACCAATTTATTTTGACGTCATTCTTACCTTTCTGTCTTTATACCAAATCCCGTTTACTTCCATTCATACCTGAATTTCAATTTTTCAAAGGGGGTGCCAAAGAACAGTGTCGAATCCCCCAGTCACCTTTTCTTCGATTCTTCCTACAGAAGTTTAAAAAAAAAGGACTGTTCTAAAAATACACTTGGTAGAGGAAGAAAAGGGGAAAAAATCAAAGCCCTGTTAGACGTGTGAAAAGAGATCATCCTCCATTTTTTTCTCCAGGATAAAAAAGGGACACAGAAAAAGGACGAGGATTTCGGTGGAATTTCCTTTTCGTTCTGGGACCATTCTTTTTTTTTTCTTCTCCACCAGGGGTGTGATTGATGTGGCGGAAATTTGAGGGAAGTGGCAATTTGACTGTGTGGTAGGGATGAAGTCGCTTCAGGCCACCACACAGTGGTTGGGAAATCTGTACAGAGTAAATCCTACCGTGTCAGGTGAATGATGAATCAGTTTGATGCACTTTTCTTCCTGCCGTAAGCCTGGGGCTACTACCCTTGGACTTGTCCTCTTGGGGCCGGTTTGCCAGTATGACACGTGAGGTGGCGGAGGGGGAAAAGCGTCTAATGGGATTACGCCGGGCACTCGATTAGACGACTGGAGATTCAACGAGCCGCGAGAGCTAATGGGATTGGATGACAGGTCTTGGTGGAACGCAAATCGATATTTGCAATCTATAATGATTGTTACGTGACTAGACGTAAAGGAGAATGCACCTGAGATGAATCTTGGAATATTGGTGTTTTAATGAATTACGGATAATTCGATGGAGATTTCTAATATTAATAAAGTTATTCGCGATAGCATTGGATTAGTCGAAAAATTTGAATTATATATATCAAAATATTTTGAAATTCCTTCGTTTCTGAGGTTTTACGGCATGTATTGAGTTATAAATTATATAGTCACATGATTTGGTACATTTCTTAAACTTTAGTCCTTTTTAAATATTAACTAAAGCTGTTGTCTGAGATTCTTCCATTTCATCCATTCAAATAGTGAGAGAATACAGAAATTGTAGATAAATATTAAAGTTAAGTTTTGATATAAGAGGATTTGTTTTAGTTCTAATATAATTGAATTGATATTCTGTAAGAAATATTCATCGTACTTAAATGAAGGTACCAATGAAAGTGTTTCGTAAATTAATTATCTCCTGAAAAATAAGGGATAACACTTCTTTCTTAAACAGAGTAATAATTACTATATCAATATTCTCTTGCTTGTCATTTTTGAATTTTAGTTGAAGTACAAATGCTATATTGCGGAAAAATATAATGATATATATATACTAAGGTTTACTGACATTAAAATAAAATCTTAACATGGATATAGAAAATTATCTAATGCACAAAAATTATGTTTTTGACATTTGGTGCATGTGATGTCTTTGTTCTTAAAAACTTTAAAAAAAAAAAAATAGATCAAATGAATTATCTTATATGAAGAAATTAAATCCAAAGCACCTTACATTTAAATATATAAAGTATTATCGGTACTTACGCGTATTATGCAGTAGATAAATTTCGTCATATCAAAAGAGATCGCCAAATCAAATAACGCCACCAAATACTATCATTGTTTTCGAACCTGTGCGAAAATAAATTCCCTTCGCATGCTCCTTCCGTATAACCCTGGCGAAAATGAAGAAGAATTAAATACTGTATTAAAGAAATATGTACATTTGAAAGAAAGGAAAGATATAATAATTTCGTAATTCAAGCAGCAAAAAAGTCGAAAATGCATTCAAAATCTCGGCAGTTAAATCTTTTTTTATGCAGCCTAAATTCGCATAAGTACGAATACCAAAGTTGTCTTGCAGTTCCGCATTGTTTGTTGTTTTGCCCTTTTTTTAAGTCCATAGTATTTCGTGTAACTTACGTGTTAGACCATAATTTAAGGAAATTAGAAGATGAATCCCAAATATTAATAATTTTTCAGTGCAAAAATAAAGACAAATATAACACATTATAAAAAATGTTATTATTTTTAAACATACGTGATCAAGACTAACATGTTTTAGAATGCGAGGGAACGATATTCCCAACCTTAATTGCATATCGTGGCATTTGAATATGTTTTTGGGTTTGGTGAATTTGGTCGATGGTATAATTCGTAAGTATCATTTTGTCTTTAGAGTAGTATAAACGAAATTTTTAAGGCATTATTAATTGTGTTATACTTATAATCATAATTTCGTGTTTGACAACAAGTACAATTAGATACTGAAACTAGTATTGATAATTTTCTGAACGGAATGCACTAAATATTACAAAAGCTCAATTATAGGGGATTGCAATACTAGAAATAGAAGACAATTCAAAGCAAAATGAAATTCGATATACTATCATTTTCTAATGTAATCTCTCTCTAGATATTACTATATATTTTTTATGATGTTTCAGTATCTATGCAAGAGCTTTTATGAGATTATTTCCTGTTGAGGTAAAATGTATTTTTTCAGACATACGAAAAATTGAACATGACAATTCATAGTTCAATTTTTATCTTGTTTTCGGAATTCTGCATTCCCAGTCTCTGAACTATTTGTGTTCTTTACATTGAAAATTTATGAGTTAAGACTGTCTTCGCCTAATATAGAAAAAAAACCTGAACACAAAATGGAACATATTTTCAAATGGAAACATATCCCATTTTTCAAATCAATTTGTGACATAGTAATACATACACTCGTTTATTTTACTGTACCTTTTAGATTTAGACGCATTCTCGGAATTTATCACTATATTCTTAAAATTGCAAAAATTTCCTTCAGGCTTAACGTATAAGGCATATTTAAATAAAAAAAGATTTATTTATAGACAGAAATAAGTAATACCAGCATATACTTGCTGCTCTTACTTATAGGATAGGAAATCAAAATTAAATACTTAAGTAGTAGCTTTTTTTATTCGAAAATTGTCCCAGACTGAAATCCTATTCATTAATTTTGTCTAAAGACACAGTACTTATGAAATTATATATGGTTAGCATAGATTTATTCCATTTGAAAATGCTGTATCTTCAAAAGTATTAGAAGAACACGCATGAAACTAACCACAAATTCTAAGCAAAGTGCCTTCAATATGTGTCTTTTTAGCGACCCTACACACCTCAAGACGATAATCAAGATGATCCCATACATTTTGTTGCTTACTGCTGTCAAGTGTCTGCATTGTTGCGTTCTTTGAGTTTGGTTAAATATTAAGGTAGTGGGGATACGCAAAAAAGGTACTTAACGTATCTCCAAAGGAACAAATCACAGAGCGTTAAATCGGGAATCTGTGAGGCCAGGGATTAAACCTACGCCAATCTCGCCAATACGCTTATCTCAATACCAATACAAAGGTTTATCGTGTAGGGAGTCACGAACTAGGATATGTTAAGAAGAATATGCCCTGTCTTGTTGGAAGGCAAAATCCCTTCAGTCAACACTGAGTCGCGAAAACAGCTGCAACATATCCAGGTAACATTTATTGGTGACAGTTTGCACAGCGAAAACCGGTCATACGTCTTTGTTTTGACACTGCACATAAAGCATTTACCATTGGCAAATCTATTTCATTTGTCAAGACTGCTGAAAGATTTTCTGTGTCTCAGAATCACATCATGATGATTCAAGTTTCCGAATAAGTGAAACGTTGCATTTTCACTGAATATCAACTTGGTGGTAAAATCATTGTCCTCCAATGCTTCCTGCATGTTGACGCAAAAATCTAACCGATGAGAGTAAACTTGAGGAGTCTGTAGTTCTTTTCATATATCTCACATATATTGTATATGTGTAACACTTTTGAAAACATTATATTTTCAAAACGAATAAACAATTTATGCTACCCCTGTATTTCTAATAACTATAGTTCAAAAAGGCCTTATAGATTAATATTTATAGTTTAACAAGAAACAGGAATTCATTTATCTATGTTTGATTCAAATATTACGAACAAACACTTCCTCTTCATATGGTTCCTGAAGCAGTGTGGTCATGGTCATGGCTTTGCTAAGGCGTGAGTTTGACTAATGTCACTTAAACACGCCTTGTAGAGGAAATGATGCACGTTAACTCTGATTATATAGAAAAGAAAAATCTCTCCAAAGAAAATATTCAACACACTTTTCGTATTAAGGCATCCCACTACTTGCGACAACATTTTTTTAAAAAATGAAGATGTGCGAATTTTTTGTTGTTTTTAGATTTGTTTAGCACATTTTAAGAAAAATATGCTAAAATTAAGAAGAGAAATATAAATTATTATTACTAAAATGGGAAAAATTGGTAACAATTTACAAAAGATAAAGTAAACGTGGCCCATTCTGTACCAAAAGTTTATGAACACATTTTCAATTTTTCATTTCTGATGTGTTGCTAAGATACTCATTTTTCAAATGACCATCAAGATAAGAGATATTTTAAATTTTACAAAAACTAGAGCACTTTATCTTAGTTATATGCAATTGCTTAATAAAACAGGGATTATATTAACATAAGGGACTGTAAATTTTGTAATAAAACAGCGATTGATATATCTGAAGGTTAAAACTCTCCTACTATTACATAGAACATAAACAAAAAATTTCAGTTAAATATTTTCAAAAACTTTAGCAATCGCTGTCCCCATTTGATCATTTTCAAAAAAACACATTTCGAGAAAAACGCGTTTTAAAGTATGGCATATATTTTGCTTAAAGTAAAGGCATCTGCTTTTACTAAAAGTAGCTTTGGTTTTTGTTCTAGTTAACGAAATATAATAAGCTTGGTGTTTTTATAAAGCTAATAAGATGATCTATAAGATAAAATCATAAAAAAAATTGTCAATTTTTGGCAAAATTCCCAATTTTAGGGTAGTCGAATAACGTAAATTCCCCTATTAGTTGTCAGTTCATTTTGTATATGGTGTTGGTTTTGTAAAGCATGTTAAATGTGTAGTAGTCACTGTGATATTTCCTTTGTTTTTCTTATTATACTTTTGGTAGTTTTCCTTATAAATTTGGAAAATGCTTTTCGGTAGAAACTTCCTTTAAACATCTTAATAATTGAAATTATATAACATTAGGAATTTTATATGTAACACCTTTCCAAAAATAATTTTTCTTTGTATCTTTGGTATAATAACATTTCTTTTTCTCATCATTTAAATTTGGATGAATTATATTCTTCTTGATAAATATAGTTTCTGCTGATAATTTTATCAAGCTGCAAGAGTATTTATTGTAAAATTTTGTAAATGTTCTAAACAGATTTAGCATCTGGACAGAAACTCACGATTGGCCGCAAAGATCTCGTGACCAAGACAACACAACTACAGAGGTCGCAAAACTCAGTTAAATACAGGGTGCGTAATACTTAATACGGTGTATGTATTTAGCGTAAAAGAAAAAAAACATTTAGAATATCTTATATCTTAAGAACCCTTGTATGTGTGTGTGTGTTTTCTGTAGAATAGCGGTCTGCGAATTGTAAATTCAATACAAACAAATAAAAATAGAAAATATATGTTATATTTCGTTTTATTTTATAATATTTGTATTTCAATTACACTGACAGATTCAAGTTCGAAATTATTCTTGTAAAGACTTCTATTATTAAAAAATAAATATATAATTTAAAGTTTTCTGATTTGCTTAAGCATTTAATATCTTATTGCTATAAAGAAATAATAAAGACAATTGATAAATTTCAGGAAAATTAAGTATATTTTCAAATATTGCGTGGAAAAAAATAAAAAAAAATTTAATCATCTGAATTTGTGTATCCCCGCATAATTTTTTTAAAACTAAATTTTGAATAAAAACTTTTACAAATAACATTATTTCTTTCAACTATATGTATTGCCACATATAGTTACATATTTTCACATATACACAAGAACAGCTTAGAAATTATTTTACCATAATTAAGCAAATTCCATAAAAATAAGTAAAAATTTATTGAACTCTATACCTGAAATGATGAATTTAAATTAACAAATTCAGTTTTTTCACCTGCAATGAAATGGATAAACCCAAAAAGATACATTTTGGAAAAAAGTACTTGCAAAGCAAACAATAATTGAAAAACATGTTTTAAATTCTACTAAAAAAGGAATAATGTATTCTAATTATGAAATGATTGTTATTATCTTGCTTGTTTATATTAGAGATCATTGTCCAATCTAAAAATTAAAGTAACATTGACAATAATAATTGTCAAATTTTAATTTCTGCTTGTATTATTTCCCTTAAATATTTCTATGCAGAAAAATATTTCCTAAAAATATAAAATAACAATAACAAACAATGAGGTACGCTTAGGTTAAGAACTGTAATTATTATATTATTAATTTTAAATATAAGTTATACTTCTATATTAAGCCAAACAACTAAATTTTCTTTACATTAGATAGAATAAAACAAACTGCATAGAAACGATATGCTTGAATATCTAGTTCTAAGAAACTTCTTTTCAAATATGTTTGTTTTTAAAGCATGGATATATCTTTTGAAATTTTATTTGTGTAAGTAAGTCTATTTTTCCTCTTCATGTTTTTCTTTGAGAATATTTTCCTTACCACAAAGTTATTTCCAAGAAAGGATATAAAACTGAAATCCTTTCAAAATAATGAAACTGTTTCGAAAATAATGAAATTAGATGAAAATTTGCAATTTAAAATATGAAATGAAATTGATGTTTTTAAAATATTATTTTTAATTTCTTTGTTTTGCTAATATTTTTGGAATGTATTAAATTTCTCACTAAATGAAGGTTTTATACAGCACCACTGTTCTCAATTAATCCACTAATAAATTGTAAACAAAATGTAAGCAATTACATGAAACAATTTGTCCATAATTACAAGCAAAATATTCCTTTATCGATCATTTAATAAGAAAATTATTATTGTTACATATTCTTATAATTTTTTTTATTTATATAAAATACTAACCTAACCTGCATAAAAACACGATTTAATTACCTTTTTAAAATGCAGATATTAATACGATGGATTTAAAGTCATTTTAAAAAATTACAGTTATTACAATTAAAATAATGTTACACATTTGAAAAAATTTAAATTTCTCTTTTATTTCATCTTAAAAGAAAACTGTACTAATTTTAATAGTAATCTGTATAAGCAAAGTAAAGGTTATCTTCAAAGGGAACATGATAGCTATTGTTAAGTTATATTTACATTATGAGGAAAATAGCTCTATTATTAAAAGTTATTTTTGTTATAGACATAATCTAATTGTTTTATGTTGTATTTATTCCTAATATTTTATTTTATCTTTTTTTCATTTTATCAACCTCATTAAAACCAACATTAAACCGCTCAAAACTGGTTACTTTTGTTTAACTGTGATTAAAGATAAAAAATTAAATAGTAATATTTTTGACAAAAGTAAATTCCTTAAGTTCTAACATTGTTACAACATCTGTGTATGTGTGTTTGTAATTTCAATATTCATATTTATATTTATCGAAATATTTTTTCTTAATTATTTACAACATAATGATGCATTCATTAGTACTAAATAAGCTAAAATTTTAATTTAAAAATGTATTAAGTGTAAAATACAACCTACTATTATTTTATACCGTTTTCTTTATGTTTACATTTCTAATAAGTTCAAGACTAATGACTTATTTTGAATATATTTCTTCAGTTTTTGACTTTTTTTGACTTATTTTTCTTTTGATTTCAATATTTTTCTCTGGTGTAAAATAGTTTATTTTTACTATTTTTTTTCCATTTCTGTTTATACTTGCATAAAATATGCCTCAAATTGTATTTTCAATTTTTTTTCTTAAGTTTCGCATCGTTCTGAATTTTTTTCCTTCGTTTTTTTTTCCAATAAAATTTATCATTGTTTTTTTATTATTATTACTTTGGATCTTTATGTTTCCGTTGATATAATTATTTTTCTCTTTTTTAATAGTTTATCTATTTTTCAGTATGTGTGATTTCTGTTGTTTTGGCGGGAGATTTCTGTTATTATATCTTTTTATGCTGCTATAGTCTCTTCTTAAAAATTTACTATTTTATTTAGATATTAAATTTGCTGGCATAGGTACATAGATCAATTTCATTTATTTGGTATTTACCATTAGTAAATATTTTAATGTTATGTTTACAAACTTAAGTATTTATATAATCTTGTTCTTGCATTATTTTTTTATTAGTAGTATAGGCGATTGTAGCGGTTTGGCTAGCTTAAAACAATTTTTAACTCTACAGTCATAGTTCCTTCGTATAAGAATCTGCTATTATACTACTATGGCAACCTTACTTATGACCTTTACCGTCATGTTATTTTTCTACATTGGTGTTCAGAATTAAGAGGATTTTCAGATTTGGTCGATTATCTCTAGAACTATTAGATAGACTTTAATAAAATTTGGTATGTACATAGGGTTGATACAATGCAAAAAATAATCATTTAACAGTTGTAATACACACGCATGATCGAGGGTAACACACTCATTGGAGTCGGATGGAAGCAAACCGCAGTTAAAGAATAGAACAAAAAAATTAATTAACATGAGGTATGGTCCTTCCTTGTAAATATACAGGCCTTGCACCAGGATTTTATACTGTAAATATGGGGATTTATTTTCTGTGGTAATTAATCCAATCGTTCAGCAACTCTCTTTTCAAGCCTTCGATGCTTCTCGGAAGGGGTTTGCGCGTTGCAATTGTCCTCTCCAAAGCATCCCAGGAAGGCTATATAGGGATGAGATCTTGAGATCTAACTGGCCAATCAATTCGGTGAATATCTTTTCTTCCCAGAAATTCTTCGAGCGGATGAGCTCTGTATGCCCTCACGTTGTTCTCCAATAAAACAGAATTAGGGCCAACTTCACCTGTAAAAAGGCGAATACAGGGCACCGAGAACTCAGTCCGAAACCTAACAGCATTCAAATGGCCTCTTTTAAAGATATGGAGGAGTATGCGGCCATCCTACGTGACACCTGCCCAGACCACCAAGCCATCTCTGCCATAATAGTCGATTTCTCGGACATTGGAGGACAGTTAAATGATATCTTCATATGAGAGTAATGGGAGAATCACTGGTTAGGCTGAACCGGGACTTATCAGTGATGAGAACGGTCACCCATTGATCCATGCTAAAATCTATATGATCTCTGCATCATTTAAAATGGACTGATCACAGAGCTGAAAGAGAAGCAAACAACAGGTCTGCTTACAACTGCGTTTCTCAAGCTGTGGGGCGCCCCCCACCAAGGGGGCGTACCAACTTTACAAGAAGGGCGCAAGAATATTGAAAAGCCGAAAAATAGATTAAAAAAATTATTAATTTACTGAAATGAATAATGCATTCTGACATAATAAAAAATAAACTAAACATTTACACTGATCTTATACACTTATAAATGTATCAGTACTACACAATGTTTTTTATAATTAATATAACAATACTAAGTTAAAAACAAGTTTTATAATTACTAGTGACCCCATGGGATTGTTACATGTAAAGTTACATGCAAGAACTAATAATTATCTTGATAATTAGAACGACTTATAATTAATCCCTAAACTGCCCGACTAAAAGTTTTCTATGTAGGCGCTCGTATATGGTGTACTGGAGGGGGGGGGAGAGAAAAGGAATAAACAAGCAAATAATATGAAATAAGTAAATTCTTCTATAGCATTGTCAATGGTTTTTTGTTGCATCCCAAAGCCTTCAGAATAATTTTATGGATAGCAGGGCAAAGAAAAGATCGTACTTTAAAAAGACGTATAGATACGTCCTGGGCAATTAACACTTAGGCCGAACGAGACCTTTATATACGCCGGTGGTCAAATTCGTACTGCAGCTTAAATTTCAATGCATAATATTATTGAATTCAATACATTGTTATTGTATGGGGGGGGTGCGAAGAAAATGATCATTAAATATTGGGTCGCAAATATTGTAACTTTGAGAAGCACTGGCTTACAAACAGCTTCCTTTCATGAAGTCTTCTAGAAACAGTAACTCTTAAAACTCGAGTTCCTGTGGCCGCATACAACTTCCGTGAGAGCTGAGACATATATAATTAGTTTCAGAAAAATCAAATACATAAATCCTATTTCTAAGCTTTTTTTTCCAAAAATATTTTTCTTCAATAATAAAATAAAATAAGAAAATTATTAAACTATTAAATAAGAATTTCTTATAGAATTGTCTTCTTTTTCTTAGTCTACTGTGTATATATTTTATATTTTTTCAAATGTGTTTTTTCCTATGGAGTTCCAAAAATGCTTGCATCCAATCTTTCGCATTCTTTATAGTAAAATTAATTCACTTTTAGGGAAGATACACATGCTTTAAAAGTCAAGTTAAAAACTGTGTTACATTCACGACTAATAAATTATACATCTTAATAAAATATAAAATCATAAATAAGGTTCCAATACTATGGTAAAAGACGAAAAACAAAAAGACATTGTTACAAAATCTCTATTTTGTAGCTAAAAATGCTGAGAAAGTATCCAATAAGAAACAATGAGACAAAAACATCCATATTAAAACAATTCATCCATCTTAACTACCTAAATAAATATTTTGCACTTAAAACATATTCTCGCAACACAATCCTATTTTTTTTTATTCTAATGAATTCCAAAACTGAAAAAAAGGAAGGAAGAGAATAATGGCCAACGGCTCGAGGCACAGATAAAATAGCCATTTTTTCGCGCGCAAATGAGTAAGTTTAAAAGAGAAGGGTATCGGAGCTTGAAATCTAAACGACAGTAAAAAGAAATTTAAGACAGAACATTGTTTTAATGTCGTTGTTCGGCCGATAAATTTCCAGCCTTGTTGTCTTCTATGAAAACTCCTCAGTAATTCAGTTTTATTTTGCTCAGCGAGACAGTTATGAAGAATTTGGATTGATTTATAGTGGAATAGAAAGCTTAGAAGCGGTCCTTTTTGCGTATTTGCATAATTTCCCGCAGCTGCATATTCGTCCTCCTTATTTTTTTCATTCTTTTGTTATTGTTTCGGCTTCATTTATTTATTTTTCGTCTGCACGTTGCATTAGGGTTAAAATGTAGAAGCGGTAAGAAAATGTTTCTAAAACCAGTAAAATGTAAAAGACCTTCAAGTTCGTTATTCAAAAGCTTTCGGGGAAGTAAGTAAGCGCTTCAAACTCCGTGATAAACTCCCATTTTTAATGAGTTCTTAAGTAATTAACTAAGTTTTAACGAGAAAAGTTATTGAGTTCATTCTTAATGAATCGAAGTACGCCACAATGGAAACTTTTTCCGGTGCTTCTTTTAATTTTCGAGTCTCTTTCGCTGTCTTTTCTGCAATCGTGTGCACTCACACATACACACGGACAACCATGAATCGCTCCGAAGACGGTGGATGTTTGTAAAACAATCAAATGTATTTCGGAACGTTCCTTTTACTCAAACAAATTAAAAGGGGACCCACTCTATTTTACGATGGAACTCCGAGAGAGAAAGGCGGAATTAATGAGGCATATTTTTCCACTTTGCAATAGAACATTAAATCGGTCATAATGCAGTTACGCGATACTTATTCCTCGATTTATTCATTTAAAAAAACAATCGAACAAAGGAATGGCGGTGCTATTTTCAGAGGACAAATAAAAGCCCTCGTACTTAGAAATCTAAAAAGGTTTCGCTTAAATAAATTGTGAGACTACTGAAAGCATTTTGAAGCTAACGATTTTATGTCCGCAGTTAAAATTAGTTAAAATAGTTTTGAGTATTTTGTATGTTTGCTACAAAATGAGCATACAATTTAAATCATATTTAAAGTTCATTTATTTAATGGTAGCATGCTATTTTAAACAACTTTTTAAATTCACATTCTTAATGAATATGGAATGACTACTACTTTCATGCTATTCTTAGACGTATAAGTACATTTACATCTTTATATTTTCAATATATGCATATATCAGCGATTTTCATTCAAACTGTGGGATGCACTCCCTAGGGGGCATGATAACCCTACGTGGGGAGCGTGAGCATATCGAAAAGTAGAAAATAAAATACTTTAAAAAAATGTTTGCTGAAATACAAGCAAAACAAAATACATTCAGGAAAAATGAAAAATAAAACACACACGTTGCATGTTTATTGCAATATGTTCCAATTTGAAAATTATAAAGGGAAAAGTAATATAATACTTATCTTATTAATTGAAAGTAATTTACTTAAAATGTCTATCACTTAAAAGTAACGTACACAAAATTTAATACTTATCTTCATCATTTGTAAAGTTCATAATTAAGGTTGTATTGTAGCTTTAGAGTCAAAGTACATTATTAATGTATTCAAAACATTATTATTGTATAGGGGGTGCGATGAAAATTATGTTTGAAATTTGGGTCGCTAATTTTGAAAGTTCAAGAAGCACTGGGATATATCCACAGATATGTGATAAATACTAAAAACTAGTTTAACTCTATAATCCAGTTCTTCACACAGCTTGTGTGATTGCACTTTTTGTTTCAAACTGTCCTTATTGATTTCGCTTATATAAATATATATCATATATAATAAAGGTGATTGCTATTATGGAAGACAAAATAAAGTTCCATCCATGGTTAAATTTATTAATACTTACGCAATTCTATTAAAATTGGTGATGTAATTAATGTTTGCAAGCAGATACAAGCGGACTATAATCAAAATAATTTAATATGCATGTGTGGAAAAGTATTTAATACAAATAGGTTAATTAGCACGAAAAATATATCTCCTTTACTGATTTTTATTATCAGCATGCCAGGAGGCAATAAGGAGGCCAGTAACCATTAGTCCATTAAAAGTAATTATTTGCACTTCCATGAGCTTATTAATGTCAACCATGACACTAATAGAGCTGATTTTTGATAGTGAATTAAAAATAGAAGGTAGAAAATTAAAATATAAATAGTAATGTTTTTTGATGAAAGAAATGTCTTTTTAGTTTCACATAAACAAACATCCCCACTAGAGTAGTAATATTCATTCTCTTTATATTTATAATTATAAATAATTTACAATAATAAATAAGAATAAATAAGAATAATCTACGAGACATCATAGGCTCTTTTAAATAGTTTTGAGACTCTTGTTTACCATTTTACTTGAATCCGATAAAATCTCTTCTTTTTTTTCCTTCTGTCACTTCAAATGCAGTAACCCCAATTTTAACGGGGAATCAGAATGCTCGTTTAGCTCTACTTAAGAGTCAAAAATTATTCACAAAAACTTTCTTTGCCGATTTTAATTATATTTCTACATCCTTATTGGTCTGGTGATTCATCGATATGGCATCCATTCCATTGATGTCTAAGTAAAATCCTGAAAGTAACTGAATACTTTTTCAATTTCTAATTTCTAAATGTAATCTTCATAAAAACTTTATAAACTTTTGTTCTTTCTATAACTTTCTTGCTTAATTATAAAACTTTTAGGCATATGTAGATTTTTTTCAATTATCCTAATTATCTCCTAACGTTAAAGCTTGATCTGACTACGAATTCCAAAAATATACCTTATGTCGAAATCCTACAAAATGAGAATAAAAGAAACATATACACATTCTCGTTTTCGCTAGCAATATTGCTCTGCTTTCTGATGTAATCAGAGCTACAAAATCTCTTTAAATCTCTAAAATCATTTATATTTCGCTTAACAATATTGGGGGAGGCTAAATCCCTACAAACAAGACATGACCTATTTTCTGGGCTCCACCCCAATAGAAACAAGACAAACAACTAACATTTAATTAGTAACCAGCCCCTTAAAATGTTTGGAAATGAATAAATGCGTTCCAATAAACGTTATTGTATTTTATTTGAAAGTGTTGTGGTTATATTTCTTTATGAGATAAATGCTTTAATAAGTTTTCTAGTTAATAATCGTTTAATATTATAGCTAGTCTGAATTATAATTTAATCATACGAAAGCATTGCTAGCATGTACTAAAGACCTTATTTTAATTTTAAAGTGAGCCTAATATCTAACGTGCAGATTATTCGGGTAATGAACAGAGATTAATTAGATAATGTAAAAAAAAAACAATTCTGTGCTTTTACTTAAGGATAAAACAGCAGGAAAAGGAAATCACCTAAAAATAACAAGCATTAAAGTAAATATTGTTAAATACTATAAAAAAACTCGAGACATATTTTATTACTATGAACGTACTCTTAGATTTCAGATATATATTTTTAGTTTTTATACACAATTAAAAACCGAAATTACTCGATAGCTGAATTTATGCCTATTCCTAAGAAAGAATTGAAAATAATAATCTTCTTTCAATGAAACTGTAGACTTTTCATTTGATCAATGTATAGGAAATCAATCTTAATTAATCTCAGTTTTTAATTTCAGTTTTATCGACAAAAAAATTTATCTGCATTATCCAGAATCAAACACACTATTCATATCTCAGCAAAATCATATCTTTCATTTCTTAAAACATGTACGATATTTTAAATATATTAATTTACGTTATGATTTAAGAATTTTTCATATGGAGCTCAAAGAGAGAGTATTCTAAAAAGTTTTATCTCAATGATTTCAAAATGTAACAATTAATTGTTACGTGCAATGTTAACAGAGTAATTGATTTATTTATAAAATTAGTGCTTTCATTAAATTTAATATCCTCATTGAAGTAACTAATAACTGCACCTTAAGTATATGTTAGGTTATTAAAAGTTATTTGAGTAATTAAAATAGTTATTAGAGATGTCTAATTTATTTTTTCAAAATAAATCGGTATATTAAAGCAAAGTCTTCGATTTTTTAATTTGTTTTAAAAATTTCAGAGGAAAAATATTTGCGGGATCACTTTGATTAAAAATGTAAATTAACAATTGGAAACTTACACATGATTAATACATAAGTCGGCTCGGTGGTTTAGAGGTAGCGCTTCCGCTCCTTAAACCTAAGGTAGCGGTTTCGATTCCGGCTGAACTCTATGCATTTTCTGGATACGAATACATAGTAGGCATGCATGTCATATGCTTATGAGGCATGTAAAAGATCCCTTGAGTATAAATTTAGCTCTCGTATCTCGGCAATATTTAGCATCTGCCGAGAGTTTGAACTAAATTAATACAAGCACCCCCCCCCCCCAGATTTGGTAGCGAGGGCCGCTACTTGATGGCGCCACCACTGAAATGGTTCCAATATTTAGGAACTCGCCGTGACTGAAAAGGTTTAGTTGCTAATATGCAGTCCATTAGGGAAAAAACGTAATTGAACAATTGCTAAGCGTGGACGAAAGAGATAAAAAATAAACAGCTTGCACTGTGTATGCTTTTTTTTGTATATATATATATAAATCAAATATCAAGCAAATGCCAAAAGTTAATAGAGACAAAACTGAGCAAAACTTAAGTTTAAGAATAATTTGATACACTGTACATTGTAACAATTTCTCGTTATTTATCATTGTTTAATAGAGCAATATTATAATCTAAAAATCTGGAAAAATAATCATTGTTCGAGCAACTCAATTCGAAAGAATTGCTTTTTTACTTTATTCAGCAAGGAAACTCACAAATTTTTATAATTAATTTACGGTATAAATTATAAAAAATAAATGTACCTAGTTATTATAAGCATTGAATTTAATTTTATCAAAAAAATTTAATTCTTAGAAGGAAAAATAATCAGATTCCCCTTTGATTACACATTTATTTAAACCAAAAAATAATTTTAATTAATTTAATAAAAATTTCAATTATTTAATACTAAATACACTTCTCTTTTTCTTGTTACATTTTTATAAGCTGTTGTATTCTTAAAATGTCAAATGATGTACTTCATACTGATTAATAATAAAACTGTTTAAATGTTATTATGAATTTTATGAAAGAAATTTAAAAAAATGTTATTCCAGTAACTTGCTTGAGATTTATGTAAATATTATCCTTATAAAAATTAAAATTACTTCAGAATATAATTAAAACATGCTTATAATTACTCTTAAGAAAAACTTTAAATTATTATATTTAATGTGCTAGAAATTATACAACTAAATTTTTTTCAATTGCAATTAAATAAATATAAGCTTCATGTAATAAATAAGTTTAATGCCCTCGATGTATTATGCCTTGAATATAATAATTAATTTTATTAATATAATAAATAACCATTTGTAATTTACATACAAAACAATTTACTTTTTGAAAAAAATAATATAAATCTGCATAAAATAAAACACAAATATAGCCATTAGTGTAAATTTTAATATAATAAATTTTTGTCTTTATTTTTAATATAATTAAGCGAAATAAAATTATACCAAGATATTAAATGCAAAAACACATTATTTCATGTGTATAGAAAACATGTGAAAATGTTTTTTTTATAACTGAAGTCTTACAAATAGATTCGAGACATTTTGAAATTTTTTGTAAAATAGTATAAAGAATTCAACATCAAGTGGAAAATTTTTATTACTGTAGAAAATTATTTGAAGAAATATTTAGGCTTTGAAATGAAAACACTGAAAAACAGAGGTTTGCAGTAGAATTGCATCAGCTAACAAATATCTTTTTAACACTAAAACACATTTAAAATCTAATATCATCAACAAAACACAACACTTATCATTCAAAAAATTATGATTAGGCTCGTTTTCACATAAATTGTTAAAACACTGCAAATGACCAAAAAATTTTTTAAAAAAAACTCTTGCTGTGCTTGAAAGAAAATTTTTAAATCGCATACTTGGTGAAATTAAATGTGTGATAATTATTGCAGAAGAAAAATCAACTAGGAAATTTAGCTAACTATTTAAAAAGCCAGGTATTATAAAATTTAGAGGCATACAAAGGATTGAAAAGTCAGGGCTATCAATATAACAGCAGACACCACACACACACAACAGATCTTAACGAAATCATGTAGTTCCGAAAGAAGAGGGTGATAGAAACTTGGGTAGATTGAATGCTCGGAAGAAGACTTGAAAACTATTAAGGAAAATTGACAAACTAGAATATCTTAGCCAGCGCTTCTCAAACTGGGGGGCGTGCCCACCTAGAGGGTCGTAATAACTCTACGACGGGGCACAAACATATTAAATAGAGGGAAAAATTAATTTTTTAAAAAAAAAATTATTAATTTACTGGAAATTAACAACACCACACGCACAAAATACATTCTGAGGTAAAAAAAATAAAATGCACATTTACACTGATATAATACACTTATAAATGTATCAGTACTACACACAACGTATTTTATAATTAATTAAATAATACTAAGTTAGGAACACATTTTTAAAATTTTAGTGACCCCCATGGGCTTGCCATATATAAAACTATATGCAAAAATAAACACTTATCTTGACAACTTGTACGATTTATAATTGATCTCTTAAATGCATATTGAAAGTTACGCGATTTGCTCCCCAATACCACCGTTTTCCACTTAGGGGCGTATTGGGAGGAAAAGGAATAAATAAGCAAATCCTCTGGAATAAATAAATGCTTCACAAACAATGTCAAGTCACTTTATTGCATTCCAAAACCTTTGGAATTATTTTATGGATAGCAGTGCTCAAAAAAATTCGTACTTCGGAAAAACGTACTTATACGTTCGGGTCAATTCTCACCTTGGCTGTGCGAGACTTTCACATACGCCATTGGCACTTAAGAGGAAAAGTCGCATTGCAACTTTAGCATCACAGAGTAGTATTTTATTGCATGGAGGGATGAAAAGTATGATTGAATATAGGATCGCAAGCATTGAAAGTATGAGAAGCTCTGTCTTAAACAATAACAGGATGTCTTGAAATGGAGTTCTGAGTAATCTAGGGTACATTTGGGGCTATCGGGCAACTAAAGAAGAATTACATAAAGACATAAACGAGTGTTCATAATTCTGCCCTTCTCATTCCTTAGATTACTTTCTCAATATGGGTCACTTTTTATGTTATAAAATATAAAGAAATTTTACCAAATTTGACAGAAAATTTCAAATAAATTTATATTAACATCGTACTATAAATCAACACGAGAAGTATTGGCAACGGACCTCATAATTCTTCAGCCACGTCAACGAATCACACCTTGCACACGGGAGGACATTGGGCCTCGACATATTTAAAGTGCATCAGCCCTTATACTAGGTCAGGGACCGTGAAACTTTTTGCATGAACGATCCATTTTTTCTAAAGAAGTGTTTAATGAGGTATAGAAGTGCATTCAAATAATTTTGGGAAAATAATAAAACAAAATACTATTAACACAAAACTATTTAATACGAAAAAATACCTTTTGCACTGTATAGTTATAAATGTTTTAGTTATACGTGTAATTCAAATTATATATAAAGTAACAGTAGTGTGACTTCTGTTGTTGCAGATTAGATGACAAACAACTTATATTAGGATTGTAAAATGTTACTTTTTGTAAAATACATGCTGCATTTGAGTCATCTGCAATTAATTATATATCCCGTGTTTAACATTGTTTCGTTTGACAAGAGGGTTTGTGATTTGTTTAAAAATAACGTTTTACAGACAATGTTCTACATACCATTATTCCAGAACATAAAACACACACCACTTTGCTGCCTTTACTAATAATGCCATGTATATCGGTTCACCAACTTTGAAATTCTCTGTTACACTCACTATCTTGCACTTTTTGTTCTTTTGCTGAACTAGCCATGGTAAATAACAGTTAAATATCGTAAATATAACGCAGATGAACTTTAAAGTACAGTTGTGTCAATGAAGTTGACTATACTACGCGTAGACAAACTTTACATCATAAGCAATTGTAGTCTACGACGCAACTAAGGCAAGACAATAACAAACAAGTGTACTCCCCTCCGCCCCGTGACCGTTCACTCGCGTTTGTTCGTAATACTTCATAGTAAATTTTGAAATAAAATGCAAACCATTTTGATCACTGGTGTGCCATCAATGGCACACGTGCCACTGGTTCTCCATGCCTGTACTAGATTCTTCAGGGGCACTAGGATTTGAACTCATGACACGACGGCCACGATTTCCTGACGATAAGCATCAGGTAATCATGATGACCTGAAATTTTAAGCAAATTTATATAAATTTAATGATTTTTTTCAAAAATAAATTTTCAAAAAAATTTTGGTTTGAAATTATTTATGAATTAATCAATTAAATTAAAGTTATTTTTTATAAATAATCTAAACTCTATAGAAAAAACTATTCTTTACGAACATTTCCAGAAACAGAAAATAATGACCAAACTTTCCATAAACTTTTTTTAAAAAAAAATCTTTGAAGGAATTACAACCCATTTTTTATCGTTTTATATTTCGAAAAATCCTGTAAGAAAATCACAGAATGATGAATAACTAAAATAAAATAACACCTCTCGTTACTTTAATATTTAATAATTAATAAGAAACACTCCCTTCCTACATCCAGTTAAGAATAACGCTGTCAAAATGAAACCCTCATTATTTATTAGCGGCAAAATATATTAAAATATCCAACGAAATTAGCAAAGGGATGATACAAGAAAAAAAAATTAAACTCATCTCATCTCAATGATATTTAGAGAACCAAATTTATTTAAAATAGGATATATATCACGTTGCCAGCACAAAAAACTAAATAAACAAACACGTGTAACATTAATTATTGAAGTTTTATTAAAAGTTCAGTACAGAATTCTTTTATCCTCGTGAAGGCGTTAGTGGATTTTTAATAGAAAAAGCTTCAGAGGAACTGAGATTAATGTCACCTCCCCTACTGTAATCAGAAAAAGTTCATTTATCACACTTTTCTAGAGGGACGGTAGCGAATGGAGAAAAAAAGAGGGAGAGTTTCAGAAAAATAAAATCGTTCTTATTTTCTACCAAGTGGAAAGTTCGCTTTTATTGCTTCAAAAAGTTAGTGTCTAATGTTTTCTTTTCAAAGGGAGAGAGAGCGATTTCTTATCGAAATTTTTGTGACGTTTGATTCTGAAAAAAGTGTCTTTGACTGATCTTTGGAGAGTGGGGAATATGTTTTAGGCCAAAAATGTTTCGAGTTATGTCAGAATCATGAGAATTATTTTTAATCTTTCTTCAGAGTTGAAGAACTGCTTTTCATTTATTTTAAGAGATATGCTCCATAGTGTTTGTTATTTCACATCTAGTCTTGCAGAAGGACTTCTTTTTTGTTATGATCATTCTAATAAATTTTAGTTTTATGCACATTTTAGGCATGTAAACTGATCTGTGAATGTATTACAAGTGTTTCATGCTAAATAACTTACAAAATTTCAATTCCTATATTGCTTGAAATATGTTGCTTATTGTATTTTGACCAGAATATTTAATTCTTCACTCATAACTAATATCGTTTTCTCATACCAAAATATTAATACAGTTGTAATGTCATAGACACACAGACATTAAAAGCGAAACATTAATAATGAAGATCAGTTCTTAACAAAATTAACAGATTTATTTTAACCAGTCTTATATATAAGATCCGGACACCTTCAGAGCATGAAGACTAACTACATTCAGAAGTTCAGAATGACAACAAAGAGAAACAAAGTTTTTTACTTACATAAGTGTTCGGAAGCCCTCTGGCGTCACAATGATAATTCTTAGTGGAATTCTTAACAGTGGATCTTTGTCTTATTACGGTCGCAATTTGAAGCAATACTAAGACATTAAGACTATTGGTGATTGCTCCCGAAAATTTGTAAATAGTGCGGAAGGGAAAAGTCAGATAATAGGAAAGAACGATATTTACAGCTGTTTTATAAGAAATAGATGGAAATCAATTTTGATAAATTACATCAATATATGCCGAATGTATGTCATAATAATTATCTAAAAAACTGTAAGAGAAGTGAATATTATGTCTATTTATATATAAATAGACTATGGTTCTGTAGACAATATGGTTTTGGAATGTGTATTCTTTTCCTCGCGTGATCACCTTTCTGTTAACTTTAAAACATTCTTATTTAGCGAAGAGAGTGGGTTTGACCCAATTTTTTTTGTTGTTGACATTACCTTATAAATTCACAAAAAAATTTTTTTTAAAGAATAAAGAATGTGTCGTTCGTTTAATTTTTAACTACTTATTACATAAATTTTAAACTAACTATTGGGAGAGTGTTTCAGACATCTTTAGTAATTAGGTTTTAAATAAGAGACTCAGTTATCTCTTATTTGACGAAAAATACATTTATTCTCAAAATGATGTGATTCTAAATATGTAATCAATTTATATATGTAATAATCATAGAGTAACAAAGAAAACAAAATGACATTGGTAGACTAATTTTAAAAATATTGAGTGAATTTCATTATAATGAAAACAATAATAATTAATATTTATATTCAGTAATAACACTTATTAAAGCCCAGAAAAACCTTGTCCCATGCTTTACCATTGGGGCATATCACGCAGGATCTTTTAATGTTTCAAATAATAATGCTGAAATTCAGATTCGAAGTGTATAGTTGTGACCTTGTAGAACTATTAGATAAATATTTTTCTTTAAAAATGTTATGAGTTGTCTTATAAAATATAATAAGATATACAACCGTCTTATAAAATAGTATACCTTCTTGAACGGTGTAAGGCTTTCCATAACTAAATCTCTTTCAGGTAATCATGAAATATAAACATGGAATCGTGCTCACTCTAATGTTTGTTTCCAATGTTAGTGTTATGTTTCCAAGAAACATAATTATATGAATATTCAAAATTCCACTTGTGTCTAAAGATATATTTGAAATTGTTTCTTCTTAAATTGCGTCGGTTGTTCTCCAAAATGTAATAATTTTAGGAGACACATGACATTCGAAAATGCATCTGTGTTTACCTAAAGATTTTGAATCTTTGTTGTAAGTTATCTAACCAAAAGAATGAATAAATGTGACAAATAAATTAGCTTGCGTGATTATTCTTTAAAAGGGACCACAGTAAATTATTGGCTTACTGAGATAAAATGTTACAAGGTCCAATTAAAATTGTACATTCTGTGGGGTGAAAACTTTCCTCGTAATAATTCGAGCCATTTGAAACTGCTTTGACACTAGTTAAGGGTTAACTTTATTTTTTACCTTAAATACATCGGTTAATTCTTCACATAAACGATGTGAAGAATTGAAAATTATTTATTTCAAATTTGGGTATTTTTATATCACAATTATTGTGTATTATTATTTTAATGGTAAATTTGGAATTCCGAGGGTGGTCCGATAAGTACTTAGCCTCAATGCCTGATAGTGCCACTATCGCAAGAGAAATACGCTATAGTGTAGTACCTTCCTGTAGACGGCAACTGACGAAATTTCAACCGGATCGGACTCGAAGTTCTAGTTTTAGAGCGTGTGAAAGCAAGCGTGTCCGTTGATTTAAAAAAAAATGGAAAAGAAGCAATATCGGTTGGTGAATCGATTCTTGTTTTTGGAAGGGAAATCACGCAGTGAAATCAAAGATCGCTTGGATGCAGTGTATGGAGACGCTTCTCCTTCGATGGTAACCGTTAAAAATTTGTTCAACGAGTTTCAACGTGGTCGCACGTCGGTTTTTGGTGAGCCACGCCCAGGTGCCCCGAAAACAGCAACCACGGAGTATAACATGGCGAAAATCCAAGATCTCGTTTTGGCAGACCACCGATTGAAGGTGTGCGAGATAGCTGAGATAATAGGCATCTCAAAAGACTGCGTGGTGCATATCCTACATGAAATTTTGGGTATGAGAAAGCTGTCGGCAAGATGGGTGCCGCGTTTGCTCACTCCGAATAACAAGCACAACCGTGTGACCACTTCAGAGTAGTGTTTGGCGCTGTTTAAGCGAGTTTTTGCGTCGTTACGTGACCGTCGACTTAGTACACACCAGAGACTAAGGAACAGTCGAAACAGTGGACTTTACCCGGTGAACCTGCTCCGAAGAAGGCGAAGAATGTCCCATCGGCCGGAAAGGTGATGGTCACCATTTTCTGGAATTCGCAAGGTGTGATATGCATTGACTACCTGGAGAAGGGCAAAAAGATCACAAGGCAGTACTATGTCGAATTATTGGGCCGATGCAACGCCGAATTAAAAAGAAAACGGCCCCATTTGGCGAAGAAAAAAGTGCTCTTCCACCACGACAATGCACCGATTCACACCTCCGCACTTGCCACGGCTAAATTTATCAAATTAAGCTATGAACTGCTGCTTCATCCACCATATTCTTCTGATTTGGCCCCGTGCGACTTTTTTTTTTTGTTTCTCTAACTTGAAAAGTCAGTCACTGGGCAGAAATTTCACTCGAATGGGGGAGTAATCGTCGCCACGGAGACTACTTTGTAGACCTCGAGAAAACTTTTTTTTCAGACGGGTTAAAGAAGTTGGAGCATCGCTGGGTCAAGTGTATCGAACTAAAAGGAGATTATATTGAAAAATAAATTGCATTTTTTCCAAAATTTTTGTTTTTTCATTTGTAGGCTAAGTACTTATCGGACTGCCCTCGTACCAAAGCACAGAATATATTTTATCTCAGAATAGTATCTTGGCAATAACGGATTAATATATGCAGTATTGTTCATCTCTCTAAATCTTTAGAGAAAAAAATAGCAAGTATAATTTTTTTTATGTGTTAATTCTAAAATTATTCCAATAGACTATTCTTAACTTGAATAGTGGCATTAATTTTTGACCACAAAATCTTTTAGTGGGATATAAATTAAAGGCCGTATATGCTCCAAAGAAAAAACTAAAAATGTTTCAGGTCTTTACTTTGCCTTACGTGTGTGTGGTGATTCGAAAGATGCATGGAGGCTTTTTGGGAAACAGATTTTTGTTCGATCTTTAAGACAGTCATCGATATATTTGCTGTAAGCTGTTGAGATTTTTAAATGGATTGTATGTTTATTTTCATAACTGTTAGATTATAATTCTTTAGTTTAGGTTTCAATTGAAGAATAAAGTTTGGGTAATTACGGCCTAAGACATAAAAAGTTATTGAGATGAGTTAGGAATCTGTAGTCTTGATTATTTTTTTGAGAAAGTATTAGCTGTTTAATTTTATACTCAAGCATGTAAATGGGAAAGAATACTAGATAGAAAATAAATATTTTGTTTAGGTTACAAATTAATTATCCTTATATATGTATATAATTTTAGTAAGAATGTAAATTACACAAAAATTGTACAAGTAACTCATATAACTACAAAAACAAGACAGAAACATAACAAAATGATTCAACTTGACCAAAGCACAAATAGTGTTATGTACTCTGGTATATTTGTGAAGTGAATACAGTAACTTTTGGTTAAGTAACCCTCATAGATCTGAAATTTCAATCTGTGGAGAATTCCTACTTAAGAGAGCTTTAAAATAATACAGAATATGAACAAAGAACATACCTAAATTAGTTTAAGAAAATCCCAAACAGCAGAACATATATATAATCTACGAAAGGCGCTTTTCTTTCTCAGTAATGGTTCATTTTGCACTATTTTCTAGAAAAAAATAAAACTTTGTACACAACAATGGAAAAGGAACTGAAAGAGATTGCTTAAATTGTTGTTATCTGAATTACGTTCCTACATATTCCTGCAATGCATAAAAATAAATTCTTAGAAATATTACAATCACAGTGCAGTGTCTGCTATCTTATATTTTTATACTATTCGGAAAAAGATGTGTATTATTCTAAGGAATATTTTACATAGCATTATGCAACTACTATAAAATTACATTATCATAGAGACAGACGTATATTCACAAGTATTTTCATAACAACTGTAGAAGCTCAAGATTTAACATTAAATTAAAAATTATGTTTTTTTTACGCTTTGTGCTATCTCCAGTCAAATGAGTTTTTTTTTTTTTTGCAAATTTTTAATGTGTTTGAGAATGCACATAAAATATACCATTACTCTTTGTGAGGAAATTTTTCTGCAAAACAGTTTCAGGCTAACAATTTTTATTATTACAGAGCAAATATGAATACTTAAATAGTTCATCCTTTTTTGAAAATAAGTTTTCAATGTTAAAGCTAAATACAACAACAAAGTATAAACAGCAAGCTCAAATTACAGCAGTGTGGTGGAAAAAATCATTCAACTCTAAAAGATGAATAACTATAATTTTAGTACTTCATTGAACAAAACCTTTTTAAAAGAATAATTAAGATTTTATTTGAAATAAAATTTTCAGCTGAATTGCTTAAAATTAAATAAATATATCGTGGTATTTTCTTCTGAGTTGTAAAATATGAGGCTCAGTTTCCAATTGTAAAAATCCATAGTGCGATAAGTAATCAATTCTACATGATTACAGTGCAATATGCTCAAATTCCATTTTACATGTACATATTTTACAAGAGAATTTGATACTGTAGACACAAATTGGAGATGAGAGAGAAAATCAATGTATTAACACAATTTATTAGAAATTTTTGTAATTTAATACAAATAAACAACAAACACACACATTTTTTTCTACATATACATACATATTTTTCTTTCTTTGTTATTCTTTTTGTATATCTGGTATTTACATCTTCACCCCTTAAGTGCTACCAACATATATCTGTCTTACTCAATCAGTGCGTGTAGTGGCCAGGACGTATATATCCGTCCTTCCAAAATACGATTCTTTTCTTTGCGCTGCTATTAGTAAAACTATTCCGAAAACTTTGGAATGCAAAAAAAATTAACTTGACAGTTTCTGTGAAGGATTTACGTGTTTCACAGAAAAATTTGCTTATTTGTGTCTTTCTTTTCCTTTTCAATACATCGCATATGCGTGCCTAGATGGAAAATGGTGGCACTGGGGAACGAAGGGGTTAAATTAAGGTAAAACATACATGGAGCAAATGTTATTGATATTGCAAAATAAACGGAATCTTACATTCTGTCGCTTTCAGTTAAAAACCTTAAGGAAGAGAGACAGCAATTTTTTAAAATTAAAATGGTATCTAAAGTGGAAGACTTTACGAAGGTACTGCTCATATTTTACTGAAGGTTTACGCGAGTGCAATGCCTGTTATATATATATTTGATCCAGAGTCATTTGATCATAATAGGATGTCTTTGATCCGAAAGGTCCTCGGCTTCAGAGCTTAGATCATCTTGATGATTAGCATAACTCGTTTGTAGCATTGGTCGAGGCTATTGCACCTTCAGAAGTTTTCTTGTGCAGCCATAGACTTAAATCTTAAAACCTGAGGCTACGATTGGATGAACAATTACAAATGGTCATTTGGGTTTTGACGAAAGTTTAAAGCCACTTTGTTTCGTATATTGACCTCCAAGTTTAAATTAAGGGGGGTAGACAAGCAGCATAAACAATATGGGAAGCCCATTTGTGTGTGTGGACAAATCTAGAAATTCTAAGTTTCAAAATAACTTACTAAATCCAAAACTTTAATTATTGCAAGTAATTATATAGGAAACTCTTGATCAAAAAATCAAATGAAAATCGATAACATTTTAAATTGTTTTTGACTAAAGTCTTATAGGATGGTTCTATTGAAACTTAATACAGCGCGATAATAATTTAATACTCATACGTGTCATTGAGACACGAAGAATTATTTATAGAAAAGAAAGTCACAAAAGTTATCATCGTTTTTATTCAATCTATTGAATGAGAAAGATAAAGGGACAGAAAAGAAAGGAAAACAGTACGGATGAGTTTTTCAAATTGTCTATTATACATTAATAAATAAAGTTTAAAGAAAAGAAAAATATTCCAGCATTTTATCACAGCATTCCTAATGCTTGAAAATTGTCTGAAAAAACAAATGACACAAAGGCATGAAATACTTGCATGTATGTTGAAACGTACATGTGTAAAAAAAAAATATAGGGTAGAGTCCCGAAAACTCGGCAGTGATAACCTGAGAGACCGGATAACTCAGCCACACCATTACAGATCGAAAAATTACACGCTGAGTGTAGTACGGAAAACAACAGGACATTACGCATTTTTTAAAAAAAATAGCCAGTTTTCACAAAGTTCGCTGCAAAATTTTCATTATAGTCATAGCTTTATGCATTCATAATGCATTTTCTGATGCTTGTCTGATCAGATAACTTATTGTATACTATCTAATCATTAATTTTATTTTTGAAATACTTAATGCTATATATATATTGCCTACACAAAAATTAACTTTTCCTTTCCTTAATGATATTTAGGCAGTTAATTTTCTGTTGTATTTTTAAATAAATAATAATGCTAGTGGGCAGTGCAATATGTTTGGAAGAAACAGTTGGACTTTTTAATTTTTAACCTGATTCTCCATAACCCGCATTTTCACAAAAATTGGCTATCCTTCGGTCCAAATTAGGCCCCAGTTTTCGGAACGTGACTGTGTATTTTGTTCTTCATTTACTGCTATTTTCAGTTGAAATAAGTTTTCTTTCAAAATGTATAGTATAATTCTTAAATCATCATATATATATATAAACAAAAAATAATATTCTTATTTTAAAACCAAAAATGCAACATAACGCTTCTTTATTGTGATTTTGACTAAAAATTTCAATTAATTAATATTTTGTATAATTTTAGCATGCTTTCAGTGAAAAGAATCTAATTGAGGTTTGTTGAAAAAAAATTTCCCCTCTATCCGAAAATTAACTTATATTTAAAAACCGTATACTATTTAATTAGTAAGTATTTGTACAATCGAATTTAAAACATAAAGTTATGTATCACCAAGTTTTATTTTTTATTAAAGAATTTTGTACTCACATGGTGGTTTCAACTGTCTAGAATTTTTAATCAAAAACTTTTAAATTTTTAAAATTTGATTGAATTGCTTATCATCAAAATATTTGAGTTCATTTATCATTTTTAAGAAAATTAGTAAGTTTTTAATTTTTTTCTCTGAAGAATGCTAATCTTGTTTTTCATTCTAAAATAATTGTGTTTTTAAACTTTTCTAGACAAATAAACGATGAAATTTTATTCAACCAATAATTAGATTCTGAATTCCAACAATTAGATTTTTTTTTCTGTGAAAAACGTAACTCATTCATACAAAAAAAATATTTTCCAATTTTATTCACTTATTTTTATACTATTTTATTAGGTTTTCCAAAAATATTATTGAAAAAAAATTTAATAAGGAAAAATAATATTAGAAAATCTTAAAAAAATAATTCTTAATGTATTTTATTGTAAAAATAAAGCGCAGGGAAAACAATTGAAAAATTTAATTCCTTTAACCTTAAGGGAAATATACGCTATCCGTTTAATCAGACAGTAAAAACATTCAATAAGCACTTGATTATATAAATTTGAAAGTTTTAAATTTCATTTCACATAATATTTACATTTCATTACATTTTAAGATAACATTATTTGTATTTTTGCCTTTTAATCATTGTATTTCTTAATGCTGTTATACATAAATTACATCGAAAATGAAATCATACTTGAATTCAACATCTTAGGTTTGAGTTTAAAAAAATAAAACGATATATCTGTCATGTTGTCTTTCGTAAATGTAAACCTTTAAAGAAAATATTATTCAATCAGTTTTTTAAAAAAAATTTGAAGCTGTAGTTAAACTCTGAAATATTTATTAAATTCTAAAATCTTTCGGTTTCAATCTTCATTTTGTCATCAAAAGACATTTCTTTTAAATTAGATTAAAGATATTCAAATCATAAATGCAATTTTAAAAACAGAGTTTAGTATGAATGGAGTTACTCATTTTCATAACCCAAAGACTTTAAAAAATTGAGTGTGTAAAAAATTATTTATAAATAAAAAATGTTCTTAGAGAATTCTAAGATTTGAATTCTTTTAACAAAATTCCGCTGCAAAAATACTAAAGTCCCGTAGAATTCCGTAGTCCATCATGTGCGAAAGAGCAAATGACTTTATATGAGTATTCGCGTAAATATAAAATACATTAATTTTTTTTTCTTAAGTCACAAAGAACATGTTAATTAAATTCGGTAATTTATTTATTACTCATCTTTTTATAACGAGAAAATAAAAGATATTTAAAGTTTAAAAAAAAATTAGTAAAAATTGCCCTAAAAATTGGAAATTTGAATTTAAAAGAGAATGATTGCAGATATAAATTAACACAAAATTATAAACACAAGTAATTTAGAATTTCTTTTGGGCTTTGATACATTAAAAATAGAATTTTAAAAGAACACATGAAGAAACAAGGGGAAAAAATGAAAAACTGCTTTTTGTTATAAAAGAAATGATGATAATTAGATAAAAAAAAAGAATTATAAAAGCATATTATCTTAACACAACCATTTTATTTTATTTCGCATTCTTAGCACACACACGTACACATTCTAAAACTAAGATAACTCACAGAAGGCTAGTTAACTATATTAACAAGATCACTTGCTCTAACTATTTTACATCAAGTATAGTTAGATAAGCTTTAAAATAAGCGACTTAGCAGTTTACTTTCCCTATTATATTACTCTTCTAATTACGAAAATTCCAAAGTAAAATTTTCCTGTTACTTGTAATCCAAATAACTAAATAAAAATTTATGATCATAATCTTTTCTGAGAAAAGATCTTATGAAATATAATTATGATACTTCAAAATTTCATTTTCGTACATTTCTATATTTAATTCTCAAGTTTGCAAATTTTCCTTCCGTTGCCGTTCGTAAGTATTTTAAATTAGATTTTGATTTTCTCATAAAAAGGTTATATTTCTTATACATTTTTTCGTTACTTGAGATTGTAAATCCCTCCATTCTTAATTTTTTAAGAAAAACTTGATTTAATGGTTTCATAATGTTTTATAAGCTAAGTTTGCTTACAGTAAAACAAAATTCTATTTTAAGAATGTTTTATAATAAATTTTAAAACATATTCTCGCGTTAGATAATACGGTATTACACTTGAAAAAAAAAAACATTAACTCTAAGCATTTTGTAATTGAAAATTAATTTAATTGAGGATGTAAAATATGAATATTTTCAATGTTGCAATATAAAACATAATATAAATTAAATTATTTTTGTTTGAAGAAGCTGATTATAGTTTGCAGGTAACCAAGAGATAACATTAATAAAAATAAAACACACACACAAAGTAACCAGTGTGCCTGACAAGAAATTAAAAGGATTAATTACCATTAAACTAAGTTGCTAATTCTTTAATAAAAATACATTAGTTTCCAATCTTTTGAACTAATAAATAATAATAGTAATAATAAACATTATATAGTTATAAAATTGAAAAATTATTTGCTTAAATTATTTTCAAATAAAGGATATTGCTTAATTTTGCAGAATTTAATAAATGATGTTAGTTAATTTTACATCAAGAAATTATACATACTAAAGGGTCTTAATTTTGTATAATTTAACTTATATTCTCTTATTCATATGACATTAAGATCTGTTACTAACTTTTTTTCAAACGTAAAAACATCGGTTCTCGTTATCTTTTTAGAATGAAATACATATAAAATTCTTGAACTGAAGTGAAATGTACAAGCTCAAAGAGTGAACTGAACCGGGTAATGTCTTTAACATACTACCCAAGAGATTATGCACGCATCCAAATGTTGTAGTTATGAGTAAAATGCAAAGATGTTTTACTTTAAAGACAAGGGTGAATTTTGAAATTTACTCAAAAATTAAGAAGATAAAAAGTGGGAAAATTTCATACATATTAGTAATCACAAGCGAAAAAAATTTCAAGCAACGCAAGAAAACTAAAATGTATGATTTTATATAGAAATATGTATATATATGCATAAGGGTTGTTTCCTTCTCGGTGGCTTGACAGCCGGAGGTGGGCCTTGGCCTTCCGTAGCAGCCTTTTCCAGGCTAGCCTTCTTTCTGCTGATGTTCTCCAATTCTTAGTTTTCAAAACTAGGAGATCTTTTTCCAGGCCATCAATCCACATAAGATTTAGTTTGCGCTTCTTCGTGTGCCAATTGGTTGGACAATGAACACTTTTTTTAGTGGTGTGGTCTTCTCCTATTCTGACAACTTGTCCTGCCCATTTAATTTGTTGTATTTTGATGAAGTTAAGGATGTCAGATTCATGTATAAGGGTTACCCAAATTAAAAGTGGACTAGTAGAATAAAAAGAAGACTTTTATTAGAAATCAAAATTAATTAGCATGGGCGTTGTAACACAGACCCCATTGCTTCGACAATAGATCTATGACCTCACTCTAGAAAGGTCGTGGTTGATCCTGAAGAAAGTCCTGCAAAACTTCTTTTACCTCGTCATCTAAATGGAAACGTAATGCTTAAATTGCTTACTGTGAATTGCTTAAATGCTTAAGTGGAAAAAGTGTGAAAGATTTCAGGGAGACAAATCTGAACTGTATGGTGGATGCTCCAACACTTTTCAACGGAATTTTCTAGGAATGTCTAGGTTTCATGGTAGACGTTTGGCCGGCATTCTCATGGAGATCTGATATCGCTTGCCATCCTTCACGAAAACTTTTGCACCAATTGTTCGAACTGGGCAGTGCTTTCCCCCTTGCGCTGATAGGTCCCCGCATCCAGCTCATCTTCCACAATCAGAAACTCTTCTACCACGTATTGTTCCGATATGAACGCATCCATGAATAGCGCGACGACTTTACTTTTGATATATTTCCTCTACAACGGACAGATTTAATTACTGCACATCGTATGTGGTGTACACCTCTTGCTTCCCTTCATATCCATGTTCTGTGATGCTGCTATACGTTCAATCATTCTGACACAATTGCACGTGTTCACTTTTCACTTGGGTAACCCTTATATAAACAGGGTGTCCCAAAACGACCGCATAAACTCTGCACAGCTAGATACCTCGTTGGGAGTACATAAAAGCTGCCCAAAGAATCATTCCTGTACGATCCATAGTTTACGAGAAAAATACGAAAAACAAAGTATGACGTCACTTCCGGTGCAAGAAAAAAACACTTTATTGAACATATCAACTACAGTATTTGCACGATAATGTTTAAAACGTTCGTCGCGCATGTCGCGTCATGAATGCGCGGGCCGTGGAATGAAGATAAGCCGCAGTTGAACTTTTATTTAAAAGGCCGCATCTTGCAGCTACTGGTAGTCTTCGTAGGTGGCCATGTATTCTGTTCGTGACTACTGGTGTATCGCGACGTAGTGACAACACAAATGGACTTAGTTTCTCGTCTGCATGCTGCTTGTACTTCGGTGGACCCCACGATGCTGCGACGTGTGATGACAGCCATTCCACTGTGTGCTCAAGCCTGCTTCGACATGAACGGTGGGCATTTTGAACATCTGCCTTAAATTATGCATATACTGCTGTTGATATGTTCAATAAAGTGTTTTTTTTTCTTGCACCGGAAGTGATGTCATACTTTGTTTTTCGTATTTTTCTCGTAAACTATGGATCGTACAGGAACGCTTCTTTGGGCAGTTTTTATGTACTCCGAACGAGGAATTTAGCTGTGCAGAGTTTATGCGGTCGTTTTGGGACACCCTGTATTTATATGTATGTATGCATGTTTAAGAAATATTCCCTATAATTAAACAAATGTTATAAATTACGAGGTAATAAAACCGAAATTTTGCAATTAAAATATTTTTTAGAAATGATTAATGTTTCTCCTTAATAATAAATCTAAACATTCCACGGGAATACTTTTTCTGTTAATTATTTGGCTCAAGAGGTCTAAAACTAGGTCCGGGTTAAGAAACACTTATGTACAAAATGTTCAACTTTATATATTGCATTTTATTAATGTGAAAGTAATAATATTCTTATATATTAAATCAAATATTAATATTAGCATTAAATAAGTTGTTCCTATACTTTCTTTGACTAACATTTTTGATCAGTCTCTCCATTCCCAACAAATTAGTTTAGTTCAAAGTTATGCTCATCATGAAACACTTCCTATTATTATATAAATATTGACTATTGTATTAAATATTTCAATTTTTAATCAATTATTATTTTGAACGCGTATAAAAGATATACCTATATTAGTACAAGTTTATATTGGTAAAATGAATTAAATTTATGTGACGTCATAGTCTCATAACTGCAATCACCCTTTTTTTCAGCCAATCATTTCACAAATTCATGCTGCTTCTTATTCACCTGATTAATTCAGTCAGGTGTTATCAGCCAATCAGTTCATTTGCTTCGCTGTTGCCACATTTTTTCATAAACTTTCTTATAACAAGTACATATTTGTTAACAATAGTATTGCATATAGGTAGGTAAACTCAAAAATACTTGATTTAAAATAAATGCATAAGAAAATATATTTTTTTTAATTTTGAAAAATTCAATACTTAAGCCTTTTTATCCAATGATTAAATTTGAAATTCTATCTAAATTTCACACACATTAGCTAATCATAAATAAAAGTATAATAGAAGTTTTGAATGCATTATAGAGCACGGGATTGCATTTATCATGTAACCAACATAAATTTTTCAAATTGCATTGATCTTTTTTTTTTTTTTACTTAAAATGGATCAACATTGTTAAGTGTCTTTAGTTTGAGGTTCCTATTCTAAAATTAAGTAGAGGACAATATTAAATCCCTTGTAAAACGTGTTCATTAACATTTGATTAAAATAACATAACATCGACAATACATATCCCTTAATATTTATATTTTCTTTCCATTTAATAAAACATTCATTTCTTCGCCTAAAACGTATTCAAGAAACTTGCATTAAATATAGACGCTGCAGCTAAAAAAAAAAAACATTTTCGTGCGAACCACCATTACCCAACACGAAACAACCTCAAAATAAAACGTAACAACATCATTTCAAACCTTGAATTCTGAAATTCAGGTATATATTGGCAGAAATAAATGGTGGATTTTCAAATAATGAGAACAGCAACTTACCGGCGAAACGACTTCTTATTATCAAAGAAAGATATGCTTTCCTGCTTCATTTTTACAGAAATGGTTCGTTATTTTTTTGCATTTACTAGCGTAGATGGGATCATCATTTCTTGCTTAACGCCGCCTTTATCTGAATATTTTGGATAAGCACATACATCCACTTTCACAGTAACGAGTTTTTATTTTATTTTATTTTTTATTCCAATCCCTCCCCTTCCCGAGTAAAACGAAAAATAAAATAGCTGATACCTGTAGCTACGTAAAGTAATTTAAAATTCATTTTACTTGTTTTGCTTTCCTGTAGAGGATATATTAGGGATTTTACTTAAAATCCTTGTTTCACGAAAACTGAACTTTCTTCTTTTCTCGTCAGTCGTTACAGTCTCCGTGAAACAGCCTGTTCTAAATAGCATGCAGTAAAAATAATTTTATACGATAGTGTAAGAATAAAAAACGAAAACTCTTTGGGTTCTTAATTAAAAATAGGAAGAAATCAATTAGGATTAATTAATTTTTCCTCAATCTCTTAAGTTTTGTTTTTCATCTTTTCTGATTTTTGCAGTGTTTAATTTTAGGTACTGAATTAGAATAACTTTTGGTGTAAGTAAATATGAAACACTTTTTTCTTTGCTGTAAATTCTTTTGTAGTCTTACGTTTTTTTTAAACAAAATAAATAAAGAACCAATTGATATATGAAAATGAAATCAACTTCTTCTTGTAGTGTTGTATTCATTTATAAGTATGCAAGTATTTTATTAAAATAGTAATTAGCTAACTGCTAATTGAAGTAATTAATCAACTTTTTTAGGAAGTACATTTGAAACAAAATGCAAGAATTTCTTTTTTCTTATACTGAGTACTTTTCATCGAAAATTATATTTTTCGTAGGATTAGGAAACATTTTAAAATACTTTTTTTAAGCAAAATAAAAATAACATTTCCTGTAATAATTTTTAAAAGTGCTTCGATTTATATTTCTGAGGTTTGGTTCATTTTTTTTAGTTATTCCATTATTTTTTAGAACAATTTACTAATAATTTTTAAGTAAATTGCTGTAATATGTATTAGGGATATATTTATTAAAAATAAAATTATTTTCATGTTTAATATTAAATTTAAACACCAATTCTCTGATATCTAACTTTACAAAATGTTTAAAAAAAATTAACTTTTATTAATTGCAAAAAGTATTAAATTTTTTATTTTCTAGAAAATTAAGTTTCAAAAAGCAAAAGCATATTCATCTTTCTTTATACTTTATACACCGGTGCTTCTCAAACTTTCAATACTTGCGACCCAGTATTCAATCATAATTTTCCTCGCCCCACCCCTACTATACTTTTACGCTAAAGCTACAATACTACTTTTACGCTAAAGCTACAATACTACTTTTACGCTAAAGCTACAATACTACTTTTACGCTAAAGCTACAATACTACTTTTACGCAAAAGCTACAATACTACTTTTACGCTAAAGCTACAATTCTACTTTTACCTCTTATGTACCACCGGCGTATATAAACGTCTTGCGCAGCCAAAGCATTAATGTCCATGGATGTATATATACCTCTTTCCTAAGTGTGATCTTTTCTGTGCTCTGTCATCCATAAAATTATTCAGAAGGCTTTGGAATACATTAAAAGACCTTGGCAGTGTTTTCAAAGGATTTGCTTGTTTCAGAAGATTTGCTTATTTATTCCTTTTCTCCCTCCCTCCCCCATACATCACATAAGCGTGCCTACATTGAAAACGATGTCATTGGGGAGTGAATCGGGTAACTTTTAATAGGCAGTTAAGGGAATAATTATAAAGCGTACGAATTATCAAGATGAGTGTTAATTTTTGTATATAATTGTATATACGACGACCTCATGAAGTCTCTGGTCATTATTAAAATGGTTCTTAACTTACTATATTTAAATTAATCATCAAATACATTGTGCAGTACTGATACATTTAAAGTGTATTATCAGTGTAAATGAGAAATTTATTTTTTATTATGTCAGAATGTATTTTATTTGTTTATACTTTCAGTAAATTAATATATTTTTAAAAATAATAATTTGTTTTCGACTTTTCAATATGCTCGCGCCCCCTTGTAGAGTTCTCACGCCCCCTCAGGGGGCGCACCCCACAGTTTGAGAAACGCTGATATACACATATTAAAAGCAACTGGTTTCTTCTGGTTTCAAATATATTGTACCATTTTTCTTACATACCTATACATTATTACATTATTCTGTGATACCTTATTCATTTTGATATTATAATCAGCAATTAGCACATGTATATTGAATACTTAAACTATTGAAAAATATAGCTCTAATTGAAAATATTTGTTATTGGAATCCCACATGACTAACATTTTCAATATATGCCGTTCTTTATAATTTAAAAATTTCTATCAAATTAGCTAGACATTTAGATATGTAGTTCAGATATTACAAACTAAAATTATAGATTGTTGTTGATCAGTAGCTATTGATTGAGAATTAATGAGCAGCATATGAATTGACGTCTACGATGGGAGACTTTACGTATGCCGAAAAAGCAGACATTCATTACATGACGGTTTGGCAAATGGTATTGGCAGAGCTGCGCTACGAATGTATCACGCGCAGTTTCCTGATCGACGAATGCCTTATGACGGAATTTTTAAGCGATGTGCGCACTTACCTAAATGCCACGTTTGGGACCAGGTGTATTAGGCGGGGTGGACCAGTCCCTTGGCCACCCCGATCTCTCAGTTTATCGAGCCTCAATCACTTTTTATGAGGGCACCTGAAGAATCTTGTTCATGCGACTGCTCTTGACTCAGATGAGGATCTCGTCACTCAAATATTCGAAGCAGCAGCACATGTGCGTGAAATACCTGGCATCTTTGATATCTCCTATATGGTGTAGCGCTAAAAAGTGGTACCAGCTCCTGGGGAAAGGTTTAAAATACCAATGCGCTATACCAAGGGTTTAAAATACCCTTTGAAAAAAAATCTTTTAACGTGTACGCCAGTCACTCCACCGACGCTTCCAAGCATGTATCACTACTGGTGGACGCAATTTTGAATAGTTATTGTAAACATTACACTTGTCAACGACTCTTTCAATAAACACTATGTCTTTCCTTTCGTCTCTTATATTTTTTGTTTGTGCCTCAACGCGTCGCTTGCGCCCATACATTCCTATATAATAAATGATTGTTACAATATCCTGTGCCTATCCTTAAAGTTTGTACCATGAATTTGGAACTACCCTGTACATATTTAATAACTGTACTTTGTTCAAAAAATAGATTATGTAAGCAGTAATTTAAGTGTGATATTTTAAGAATTCCGAAGCATCGCATTAATTTAATTTGTGTGTGTTTGTGTTTTCCATTATTATAAATCAAATTTTCCCGTGAATGGCTTAATTCATGTATTGTTGTATGTTTCCGTGTTGTACGAGTCACTTACTTTAGTATACTTAAACATGAACTTCTATACGAAGCTGGGCTTTATTTAGCCAATATTTAGATCACTACAACTTTTTCCCTTCGATATTATAAGTTGAATTTCACACACACACGTGCACACACCTAGAAACAAATGGTACACATCTTCTTTAAGAAAGGGATTTCCCCGAAATTTGAGCACTATAATGTTTTGTGTTACACGTCAAAAAATTTTACTTGAATAAATTACTTGAACTCTAACCTAATAAAATCGCAACATCTGTCTCATACTTTTACCGTATTATATGAACCTCTTTTAGTGTGTTGTGCTGACACGATCACGATCTAGAGATATACTGTATTTAAATACAAATATCGGGGTGTTATATTTATAATAAAATGGGGAAAAATCGTTTATGCAGTGAAATATGTTTGACGTAAAAACGCTTAAGACGAAATATCAGTTAACACGAAATATTAGAACGGTCTCGACATCCTACTATGCCTTTCCATGCATTTTTCTCTTAACACGGAAGTATTTTTGTTTTGGGAATAAACAAAGTACGGAAAACATCGGAAGAATTCGTTGAAGTAGATGTTGATAATGCGTGTGTACAGCCCCAATTTTGGCAGGCAAAGTCATTGTGGAGTTTGTACAAAGCTCAAAAAATATCATTGATGCAGATTCCGACGAAAAAAAATTAGATGAATAAGGCATCTCCTGATTTCACCTCACCCGAAATGAGGAACATCATGAAAAGTAAATACACTTATTTAAACGCACATTATAATGGTGCAATGAATAACGAAATTGACGACATAGAACTATTTCTTAACAATTCGATGCAAAAGTAGGCAATACAAAATCAATATATGATTTGTTTTTCAAAACCTTGAAAATTTTGAATTAAATTTCATAGGGAAAGTTTTTGTTCCATTACATTTATTAAATGCATGCATATATACATATTTTTGAAAAAATATATGCTCTAATAAACTTAACTGTTTAATAAATGTTTTTTTTAAAATATCTATTAACACGAATATTTTTTTAAAGCGAAAAAATATTTCAGTCCACTCAGTTTCGTGTTAAGTGATTTTTACTGTACTTATTGAGCTGGAAAAATAAAACTCTGAAAACACTTTACGCAAAATTTCGCACAATACGCAAATGCTAAATAAATTCCACATTTATCTAGAATCTTAGTTCTGTCCTCTACTTTAGCGGAATAGCATTTACGATGACCACTCGGCGTAAGAACCCACCCAATATCGGACTGGTCATTCTTGCTTTTTCTGCCACATCACCAGTTGAGTGTCATTTCGAATTGCTTCGGACCTTACTCACACAGTAGTAGCTTTTTACCACTTCCGAACACCATCGGCGAAAAACACCAACTATCAGCTTCCGTTCTGCTTGCATTAGTGGGAACTGGATAGCGTTAGTTGTCAGGCGAGGAAAAGTCTTGGGTGAAATGAAAACCTTTCTTCTTTTCATTTCTTTCATTTTTCTACATGTATCTTTTTGCCGGGGAATCCTACTAGCTATCCATAAGGTCGTTCAGGCGTAAGGCCAAAATGGGAAAAGATGTTTTCGACGTTCACTAAAAACTCGGCGAGCGTTAACGGATAAAAAATATAAAATATATAAAAGGGAACGGGAAGTTTCATTATGTTTTAATAAGAATTGTGTCGATATCATTAGAGAATGCGAAGCGGAAAGTAAACGTCTTGCAGCTGTTCAGCTTTTAGAGGGGGAGGACTAGGGGGAGAAGTGAAAGAAAGGGTGTAATTGGGAAATGCTGGGAGAACAAAGTGAGACGAGTTTTTCGAATTTCACAAAGAAGTTATTCGTACTTATTTCCAGCGTAACGAAATGTTTGATTAGCACCATACTGAAAAGGGTAACTCAATATGTTTCTTTTATTAAATTCCTTCATTGCTTCAGTAAATTGTTAAAATGTATATTAATAAATGGGCGAGATTTGTTAGATAAATAAATTCAACTATCTCACATATACAATTAGTAATTTACTGAAATTGAAGATATTTGATTATTTTTATAAGATAATTAACACGGAAAATACCTAAAGAGTAAATAATTAACAGTGAGAAAATAGGTCATTTTCTTATTATTTTGTAAAAAAATAAACTTTCCTGCTTGCGTTTATATTTTTACCTAATACTTGATTAACGACATAATCAAATTATGCTATTTACATTGTTTATTTTATTGATTCCTTTAATATTTCACTGAAGTTAGATTTGTTGTATACTGTGTCTATATATACTATGTTTATAAAGAAATACTTACCAGGTAAAATAATTGAACCACATTGGAGATTAGTTATTTTTATTTATATATCATTAATATTTCTTTGAAATTATAGGAATAAATTTTTCCGGAATTCTCCAGTTTGAGAGACGTATTATTTTTACATATGTGCCGTAATGTGTGTTGAAAGTTAACGAACGTAAGGAACAAACATTTTTGAAAAATTGACCAGTTGTACAGTGATATACATGAATTTTTTTTGGGTGCATTTTTGAGAATTGTTTTTATTATTTTAATAAGGGCATTTATATGAAGGTATTATTTATTATTCTAATTAAAGTAACATTTTGATTAGTTTTTTTTTTAAAATTCAAATGTGCAACTGCCACTTACACCATTACCTGGGGTATACCAAAAGTAATTAACAAAATCTTGGGGTAAATTATCATATTTAATGACATAAAATATCACAGTTACAAAGGACAGACACTTAGACAGTACAAGACAAACATTTAGAGAAATTAAGTTTAAATTAATTAAATTAACATATAATCCAGGATTGGACATCGAAACGGGGAACGCTTGCTTGTTCCAATCCAAACTTTCTCTGACGGTAATGTAGTGTTTTCGTACGGTCACACTTCCGTTCCAAGCCCATACTGTAATGACGGTACTTAATTTCAGTCTTGGAATTATACCGAGTGTTACATATGTGGATTTACTCGTCAAAAGTCTTAAAATGAGGAAAATTCTTGTACATTTTTAATCCATAACTTTTTTCAATACTTTTTTTTGACAAAATCTCCCATTAAAATATTTATTTGTATAATATTAATATTTGTGCAAAAATTTCGAAGCTATACAATAAGCAGTTTTTTCAAAAATGTTCCTTTTGTGTTGAAATTTACACTTTTGAAAAAGAGTGTTTTAGAGTAAAAATTCCTACTATTGTAGCAGTGGTTCCTATATAAGTCATTAACAGCTCCGGACTGAAATAATCATTTTGATCCAGTGGTATGAAACATGCTTACGAATCAGAAGTACACAGTTCTGTCCTCCTCATTCGTGAGCTTGACACTGAACTGAAAAATGCAACTTTCGCACAGCTGTCGTGGTGCCATCTACCCACCACAAGAGCAATCAAAAGCCGCCAGACACACTTGACGCAACAGAAACTACTCACAGGATTGTCACAACAATTATATATCGTTCGTTTGCCTATCCAACAACTCCATTGTGAGGGAGTGTGTAGCAGTGGTTCTAATATAAGCCAGTAATAGCCTCCGGACTGAAATAATAATTTTGGTCCAGTGGTATGTTACGTGCTTGCGAATCAGAAGTTACCAAGTTCTATCCTCCTCACTATTAACTAATACATACCAGAACCATAACTTGAATTATTGGGGTTATCTGCAAGATCATCTCCTTGACTACATTTTAACTGCCTATGATGAGTCTTATATAAATTTCTCCATGTATAGCAATGCCAGGGCTATTGGCAACTCACCTCGTTATTTAGAACCTCAGTCAAGTGACAGGGACGACACCGGAGCCGTCATGTCCCTCTCTTAACTACCACAACTACCGCATCAACGGAAGGACTTTGACTCTCGACAGATTTAACTTTCATCGCTCCCCTGTACATGACGGGTCCTCAGCGGCATCAGGACTTGAACCCGTGACACGAGTTCGTGATCATAACCACTAATCTACCATGGCTACGAAACTGCTTTGTATTTTTAAAGTTGTGTTCCATGTGTTTTAAATATACTGAGCATTAATTTATAATTGAACTGAATATTATATATTTTAGAATTAGAAGGCATCCATTCCTTAACGTAATGAAACAGAAAGGTATGCTGCAAATAAATAAGACTATTTTAATCATTTCTTTTGAACAAATTTGGAATAAACATGCTACAGTGACTCTTAATGTATTTTACTATTTGACAAAGCAATTAAATTGTTTGCTGTAACAAAGTATAAAATAAATTTGCAAATTTATTTTTTATCATTTGAAAAAAAAAGCCGCTTTGTGTCTAAAAGTATTATTTTTAAAAAAATATTTTAACATTTATTTATTAATTTGAAAGCAATTTGTGATTTATAAAAATAAAACGTCGAGGAAAAACTTTTAAAATGCTCAAAAAGTTAAATAAAAGTAAGGAAAAAAATATGTATTCTCATATTTCATTTTGCACATTACATCATTCTCTACATTATTTTTTTTTAAATTGAAAATTTTAGTGATGGCGTAAGCAGGCAGAAATTAATATTTATAAAAAGGAACAATTATTCATAATTTTTAAAGGAAACGTTTTTTTTTACCATCCGGAGCAAAATGCTAATAAAGACGATAAAAATTTGCATAAATCATTTCTCGCAGGATAATAAAAAGTAAATAAATATCCTTGATAAAATAACTCCACCAGGAATAAAATTCCTTAATGAGTTTCCATATTTGTAACTGTAATGATCTACGCCAACAAAACATCACAACACAGGGTATGACGCCAGAATTTTTTTCCCCTTCTTTTTTTTTTTGTTGCCACCAATAATTTTTTGTTTACTTCCCAAAAGTCGTATCTGTTTCCTATAAAATGTGTAATTTGTTTTGTATTCTTAGGAATCACGCGGTATTTACATAACAAAGGCAGAAGGAAAGAGCGTCATATTACTACTGGGGGGAAAAAACCGCTATATTTTTGCGTAATTTCATTCTTTCCTTTCCTCCTTTTTCTTCAAAATGAATGATTATTTAATGACTAGTATATTTAATTTGTAACCTGAAAAAGGACATTAGAGGGTTATTTATTTATTTTTCGTTTGGTTGAAGGTGGGTTCTGTGTATTTTTTTCCAGCTTCTGAAAAAGAAAAGTTCTCGAATGATTGCTCTTTTGGGAATGGTGGAAAAATACTTTTTTAATATTTTTCTTCACTTAAAATTAATGATCGCTTTAATTAAAGGGTTAATGTTTCTCTAATGAACTTCTAAAAAGGAGAAAGCAGCGAATTTTGGCAAACCACCCAATAATCTTCATTATTATTATCATGCTTTCACTTTTTTTTTTGGAAAGAGTGCCAACATGTATTGACGAGCGTGAGCTCTGACACATACAAACAAATATTATTTACTTCATTAAATTGTTACAAATTCATCGCTTTGTATGATTTTGAAATGGGGCAGTCTGAATTCACATAGTGCTTTCTCATTTTGCTGCAGAAGATTATGTTGCGAAGTTCCGATTTTCTCTTCGTGAAAATAAATTAATAATCTTAGTTCATATTAATCTTCAGTAATAAATTCTTAAATAGTTTTTAAGGGGACATGTACGATTTACACAAAATTTTTTAATTTAGTGATTATCATAACTTTTTTGGTTGCCTCCTATGTGTATCTATGATGTAAAACAAATTTTGAGCTCAAAATTTCATAAAAAGCTAACCATTTAATTGTTTAAGGAAAAAACTTGAAACTTATGAAGTGATTTTAAAATGTTACTTCTCCTACAAAAATTAACGTACATATATGAGATTTGATTTACAAGTACGTCAAACTACGTATAACAAAATTTGGTATGGGTTTTGCGATAACATGATTGGTATTCGTACAATACTTCTTTTTATGAATGATTATTGAAAATTACTTAAAAAATGTGTAAATTCTAAATTCAATTATTTTTTTAAAAAGTATTGCTTTGGTAGAAAAATGCTTACCAACTTTTATCCCATGTACTATTAGCAACAAGTGAAAAATATTTCCAAGTATTAGGCACAGTAGAAAAAAGCCTTAGAAATTTAAATGAAGGCAAGCTAGTTATTTTTTCTTTCCGAGATAAGTCAGTTTAAAATTTTGATTTGCCATTGAGGGATGTGAATAAAGACAAACATAAAAGTTAGCACAATTCTGCATTTTTTAAACTTAGAGCTTTCTAATTTTGTGAGTTTGTAGAAAAATATATAAAAAATAATTTAGGCTAAAAAAATTAGATTAGATTTTTCGACCGATTATTGTCAATCGAACCGCACTGTGTCAAACTTAATAATTCAAGTACAAATTAATTGAGCTGAAAACATAAAATAAAACTAATGGTTTACTTACATAATTTAAAAAGTTGCAATCAATGCTTTATAAAACTATGAAAAGATGAGTCGTCTGGGAATAGGAGGGGGAGAAGATATCAGCCATCTCTCACTACTAAGTGAGTAATATTTTAATAATAAACAATCTATATAAGGCGAGAGAAGACCGTGAAAATATCGTGCTTTTTTTGTACTAGCCTTTTTATATTCGGACCCTATAACAGCTAAATTCCTATGCCATTTAGTCCTTTTATGTCCTGTTACTCTAGGTTATTGGTTAATCAATTTGCGTCATATGTCCTGCATTCTTAGGCTGTCACTTTTCAAGTTCAGCGATCTAAGGCTGTTTTGCATCTTTTTAGTATTTGTGGGATGTTACAGTTTCTTGTTATCTGATAAATGTAACAGTTGCTGAATAGGCTGATAATAAGTGCTGCTCCTCTTCAATTAAAACATCAATAGAAAACAAGAAACAAATTCCTATATCATACCAACTATACTCTGATATATATTCCTCTTACTCTTCAAAGTTGTGGCAAATATGGTTTTTATTTAAATCCTTCGATGGACATGGAAAAAAAGAATATGTTAACCATCAAATATTCTAAACCAAAACAGTAGACAACTTTCAGCGTACTTTAAGTTTTTAAAATAAGCTAATTTTATCGTAAATACTAATGGAGTTTTTTTGGGGGGGAGGAGCTCAAAAATATGAAATAATACGAGAAATTTTATGTAGAATGCAAATATGAAACTTTTTTTAGCTAGAAAATAGATTAAAAGCTTTTTTTTCTTGCATGGTTACATATATTGTTCATCGGATTACATTAAAAATAAAAAAGTAGAATATTTGATAAAAAAAAATGTGCCTAAATACGTAATTTCTGCATTCTAACAAATTTTATGAAACACATGGCTAGATATAAAAGTTTCAGGAGACATATTTTTAAAATACTTCGGTACTTTAACTCATGATAATGTGATATGTCAGGAAAGAAAATCACAAAACTAAATGATACTATGAATATAAAGTATGAGAGCCACTTAACTAGAGTTGTTATAAGTCAGTACATTTGTCATACATAATTCCACAGCTAAATTGGTGCTTCGGCCAAGTACTGGCTAGGAGGTTCCTTAAGGTTTTAGACTACGGTCCATTTTGCGTTCATGGACATAATTTCGATGTTTTTATAAAAAAGACTTCTTCCTTCTGAATATTTAGAGTACTGTATACATTTAAATAATGCAAGGAATTCAATTCGGAAGATCTCAAATTGTGGTTATTTCTGTAAAATGATAGTTTGTTTCTATTTGGCGAATATATATTTAAAAAAATTTAAAGATTTTTCTGTTTAAAAGTGAATTACGAGGGCTGTTTTTTTAAGTAAGATCCGTTTGTTTTTTTAAAAAAATAACAACAATATTTTGTTTCAAAAAACCTTTATTTTAGGATTGTGCATACTTTCGCCTATTTTTCTACATAGTTGCCAAGTTTATTAATGCCCTTGTCATACCTTAGAACTAAGTTTTGAAAATCCTCTACAAAGAAGTCTGCCGACTGGTCGGACAGCCAAGAGTTCGCGGCTGCTTTAACTTCTTCGTTCTCATTGAAGCGCTTCCCACCAAGACTGTGTTTGAGGTACCGGAAAAGGTGGAAATCGTTAGAGGAGCAGGGTCTGGGCTGTATGGCACATGGTCCAAAATCAAAAGATTCGATTACGTCCCGAGTCCTTCGAGAAGTGTGAGGCTTCGCGTTATCGTGGAGGAGCGAAACACCTTTTGACAGCAGGCCACGCCTTTTAGAAGTGAAAGCGACAGTGAACTCTTGGCTGTCCAGGCGGCAGACTTCTTTGAAGAGGATTTTCAAAATTTAATTCTAAGGTATGACAAGTGCATTAATAAACTCGGCAACTATGTAGAAAAATAGGCAAAAGTATGTACAATCCTAAAATAAAGGTTTCTGAAACAAAATATTGTTGTTATTTTTTAAAAAACAAACAAACCTTACTTAAAAAACAGCCCTCGTATTAAAATAGACTTTAAAATATTTTTTTTTCAAAATCGGACAACAAATGCAATAAGGTATAATTATTTGTTATACTAAGTATGCTCTTTCAAATTAAACTGATCTCATTCACATAAATGCAATCAATACAGATTTGAAGAGGAATATATATATATATATATATATATATATATAAATAAATAAATAATCATTAATGGTATACTAATAAAGTACTTGAAATATAATTTAAAGACAAATAAAATAGGTAGACAGTGAAGGATTAAATAAAATCTGCCATTGTAAAATAAAAGCATATGAAGACTGAAGGAGATTTTATTTTTAAAATACCAACGATACCGTAGGATATAAATTTATTCTTCAAATATTTAAGGACTTCTTAGATACTTTTTATTTATTAAAATATATTTTTAATAGAATTGAAATCATTATTTATTTATAAATAAATATTTTCCAAATGAGTGTACATTTAAAAAGTGTGAGCTCTTGTACATTCTTTAATTATTATTTAACACAACATAAAGTTCAATAAAGGGAGGGTTTTTTTTAAATTTTAAAATTTTCTTTTAGACCTTTCTTTTAAAATGCAATAACATTTTTCTAAATTAGAATAAATCTTCTGATCTCTCTTTTTTATTGAAAAAAATATTCATAAAACTAGAATTTTTGCCTAAAAGATTCATTGCAAGAGGTTTTATTATGTATTACATTTTCCAAAGTTGGATTCAATGAGAATAGTTCGTTTAAATACCCACTTGTTGGAAAATCTTCAAAAGTTACCAGATGTTCAACATAAGAAAAAAAGTTATTACTTAAAATCTTTTGAAACTCCGAATTCCTTTCTTATGAAACTTTTCAATTTTTACTGTTGCAGATTATAGTTTTACTGTTTTTTATTCTTAGCATATTTAATCCCTTAGGAATATAATTTAATGCTGATTTTTCTAGAGCCTTCTATAACCACGTATATTTGTCAGTGCTAGTTAAATGCTGAACACTTTAAAAAAAACCATTTCAATTGAAATGAATAGGCTAATTCTGTATTTTTATGCAATAAAACAATTCCTCCATTCGAAATAAGACTTTTAGAAAAAAGTTCGAAAACAATTCACGTTTTAAGAGATTTACGCAACATTCTTTTTAATTCACAGTACGACAGAAAACTTCCCGAGAGAGATTTATAAAACCCAATCTGTTAGAGAAGTCACACAATTTCGAAGGAAACAATTCCTATTTAGAAATCATGTACGAAAAGAAAGATTATACTCTATTTCCTAAGGATTTATATCCTGGAGGCTTAAAGTATTACTTTTTTTTCCTTGCCTAGATCTAGAAGTCAGCAATTTTGAGAAAATTCATTTCCAACAGTAGGCACCAGAAGCAAAAGAAACAAAAAAGCAGTGAATAAAAAATTTAAACTATGTTTCCAATTTACGATCTATTTAGAGAAACTGTTTGAGCTTTAGTTCTGCTACGAGAAATAATTTTCTCAAAGGAAGAAAGTGAAAAACTTGTTTGTCATAGAACACCATCAGAAATACGATTAATCAGTCGCAGAAAATGACTTTTTAAAAACACTTACTAACATTACAGGAAGTTGGAGTTCTTTTTTTGTATTTCTGTCTCTAGCTGTCGTAATACAATTACGCTGCGATCCTGATTGCTCTTAAACTTAAGATTGATTCTTGACGTTTTTCAAACAATGTTTCATTTTCAATTTGGAAGGGTCCCTTTTTTCTTTCTTTTTATTTTTCTGTTGGCTAGTTTCTGGCCGTCTTTGAGCGCTATCCCACTCCGCTGTAACTCAAGCGATTAAACTGTAAGGGAACATTAAGATGTTGAAGAATCAAATGGAGGGGAAATTCGTCGAGAGGTTAGGGAATTTTTTTGGACTGCAATGAAGCTGAAAATTTTGAGTTAGTTTTCGTTCATATGCCTTCGCAACGATCCGTTGAAGTGAGTTTTGAATTATTTTGAATTTTATGCTTCACAGGAGTCATTCGTTTGAGTAACGGAAGAGTTTTTAATTTCGTAGAAATTCTTTAATGGAGTTGTAAGTAATCAGTTATAACTCCTTTAAATAAGCGTTTGGTGAAAACTACTTAATTGTTGTTGGAAGTCACAGTTAAAAGGAGTTTCTTTTGAAGTAAATATTTCTAAAATTGTTAAAAGATAATGAGAAAAGGGAATAGCTCATTTTAATGGTATAAGCTACTTAAATTATTCTTATGTTGGTTAGAAAGATCTTAGGAGATAATTGCAAAGAATTTCGAAAGCGCGTTATTTAATTTAATTCTTAAGATGCTTTTTTCTTTCTTCAAATCTATAGAAATATCAGCTTATAAATTTTGAGTTAAATGATTGATCATACTTTTTAAATTGTTGTTAGTTCTGCATGAATAAATACTTGGGAATAAATATCAAAGAGCCAAATTTTGTATTTTGTGTGCATGATTTCAATGAGATAATAATATCTGTGGCAGCACTTTTAAGATCACACTCAACCACCATGAACTTAAGCCGGCTGTCAATAACAAAAATCTGATTGCAAAATCTGTACGAAAGTTGAATTCAAATTGCATGTTGTATTTAAACTTTTATTTAATGATTTTAAAATATGGAATTTTAAATAAAGTTATCAATGGAAATATTGTTGCACATCTTTCTGATACGGTAGAGTTTTTACCTAATTAGAGATTTTCTCCATACCAAAAACCTAGGATATCTCCCCGTATATAAAAATCTGCTTAAAATATTATTTGTTTCTTGTATGATATACAGGTATATGTATGCACATCACAGGTAAAAATAATGCGAGTTTATAAAATTACAATAATAATTATAAATAAGTTTTAAAGAAAACTTATTTTAAAAAAAAACTTGATATGTCCATCGTAATGAAATAAATTACTTCCCATTATATTAAAGTAGTAACCCAGAAAAAGTTCAAATTTTTCAATTTCAAATATATATATATAATTCAGTTTCAAATTATTCAATATTTTAAATTTATTAAAAAAATATAAAAAAGAACATTACGGATAATATTTGATTGAGTCCAACGAACAAAAAGAGAAAAGAGAGTAAATGTTCCATGACATGAAAACTGAAGATGAATATTGAAGAGAAAACTTATTGAAACAAAATTGGCCGATAGTCCATACATGTATAAAAAATGAATGATTACAAGATATTGATGAAATTGGATGATTTGTTTCAGAGTTTGATAGCTATAATTAAATTAATGTACTGGTTCTTATCTGCTCTGGATGCCAGTTGTCACACTACTAAAACAGATTAGTAAATTTTCTCTTGGTGTTTTGCGCCATTTTTTACGGATTTTTTTCCAACTATCGGGATAAATAGGAAATATGATTCCAAAACGGAAGAAGGCTCTTCTTTTCAATCTAGCTGCAAATGAGGTATACGAGAAAGTGATCAAACACACACACACAATATACACAACACACACAATGCTCACACACACAATACACACACAGTATAAACACAACACAACACACACTTGCAACACACAATACACGCAAACACACACAACACACAGGTGATCTCGTAGCTCGATGAAGCATTTAGTATACTAAAAACACAATACATAGAAAATCTTCTAATTAATTTTTTAATGAAATATTATTCGTGGTGTTCACATTTTCCATGGTTTACAGCAGGAGTGACCAACCTTTTGGGGAAGAGTGACTCTAGATGATAAAAAATAATTATGCGTGTCACTTTCAAATTTTCCAACAAACAAACATGGAAAAGTGAAAAAAAATGTTACTTACGAGCTTACTATGGGATTTTTTCCCGCAAATAACACCTTTTTATAATGCACGTCTAAGTAGTCAAATTGAAAAATAATATAATAAATAAGGCGAAAGTACAAACTTAGGTTTTATTTTTAATAAACTTTTTGCAATAAATCAATTAGGTTAGGTATGAAACAAAGATGAGTAAAATGAATAATTTAATTCAAAATAATTGTTAAGCGCTCGGTATTTACTTAGTGTGGCTTTTGAATTACTTACTACTTTTTATTACCAAGTCATCTATATTAGGATTAGCTCTAACAGATGCTAACAAAAATTAGGCTATTATATGTGTACATTAGCTAGTTTTGAGTGATATTTATTTTATTATCTTCATAGCAAAACAAAAACAAAAACTTTTATTCACAAACATATTTTGATTCAAATTTGAGAGTTTTTCGTCTGAGACAACCCCACTTCATTAAAATTGTAAAAAAATGGTTATTTATTATCTTTTCAAAATTTTTAAGTGAGTCTCTGCGTGCCATTGCTACAACTCCCTCGTGTCATAGCGTGGTACGTGTGCCGCTGTTTGGCCACCCCTGGCTTAGAGTGTGTAATAAATTCCATAAAATATACGTTCTTGCATGTTTAAAATTATTAGTTACAAGTGAATGAAATGTATTAAGAGTAGATTCGGATCTGATTCATCAAACACAACCGTATCTTAGTATTT
>BMAO01008962.1:0-32222 GCA_019973975.1 Trichonephila clavata | reverse complement strand
CGCAAATGAAATATTTATCTTAACAATAATAACAATAAGGAAGGAGGAAAAGGTAAAAAATATATAATATTGCATCCGGCTCAAGTTTAGTGGAATAATTTAGCTTCTGGAAGAAGGAAAATGATTTCATGGTAAAATTTTATATTTAAAGCTACATATTAGAATAACAAAAGCTCAGTTTTCGTTCTCCAATTATCATCACATAAATAAATAGACAGATTTTGTTTTGGTTTATTAAATTGCCTACTTCATTTCATTTTAATTCATTTTCTTCAAATAATTTTTGCTTTTAAGTGTTGGCTTTATCACAAATAAAATTTTAAATTCATGATGGAACATGAGAAATCCAAAGTAGTAACTTAAACAATTATATTTTAAGCAAAGATTCTATAAAATTTGTAAATTAATTGTTATTTTCGGTTGAAAGTATTAAAAATCTGATTTACATTGAAATTTGTGTTAACATTTCAACACAGTTTCAATAATCGTTACCGTAACTGAAAATAAGAGCAAAATAAGCATGACGTTAAATAGAGAGAACTTTTTCAGTTACTCACGACTTGGGTGTTCCTTTTCGGCACGGTCAAAGGAAAAGAGGTTGCTTGTCATTGGTAGATGTGCAATGACATCATTATTTTGGGTTGCCTGGTTTGGCGTTATAGCATTTTTCTATGCCCTAGTGGTTCATTGAAACAAGAGATTTTTCTCCATTTGGGAGATTGTTTTTCAGGCAGTTTTTTCTTCCATGTCTTGAGTATAATAGTGAAATTCCCTTACGTATCTAATTTTCACTGTAAAAAATAAAAATCTGTTTTTTTTTCATTCACCTAAATCAAAATTTTTAGTGAATTTAATTTTGCAGAAGAAATATATATTTGAGCTTAGTAAATAAGAAACTTAATTACAAATAAAAAAAGATTGTTATATAATTTTTTAATAACCCGTTTACTGTGATTAATAATACTTTGAAAATGAATTACGTATTTCGACTTTTATCCTTATGTAAGATATAAAAAGGTTAATTACAAGCAGAGAAAATTGATGTTTTTTATAATATATATTGGTATATTAAAGCACATTTTGTAGATGAAAGTACTTTAATTAAATCTGTTCATGGTAAGTGTTATTTTAAAATGTGAAAATATTATCTTAATTTCTGTTATGTAATCAGGTGATTTTTTTTTTATGTGTGAAAGACATATTTATTGACATTTTAAACTGATTTGTCCAATAATCTATTTCCTTTTTATTTTTAGAATTAAATTTACTACAAAATTTTTAGCTATTATAAACTAAACTATAAATAAAGCCTATGCTTAAATTTTTATTTTCTATCTTTAGTAAAATACTATGAATAAAGTGATTCCTGGCAGTTGCATAAAAATCATATACTGATACTTTTTTTTCCATACATTTTTAATGCGTTCTTCTGTAGCATATGGTAAATGATTATTGTTGATTTATAAATGTGTGTGTGTGTGTGGAGTAGTTCTATTTTGTTTAATGGAAGAAAAATAAAAACATGGAAGAGGGAGAGAGAGAGAGTTACAGATTTTTATTCCTTTTTTATATTTGAATAATCAGACAACCTGATCATACTTCTAATCAGAAATTCCATTATAAGAGGAGTACAGAAGGATGGGATGCAAACCCCACCCAAAGACGAATAAATTTTTAATTTTAGCATGAAGAGATTAAGTCTTGGTGTTTTCGTCTATGTTTTTTTTTTAAAATATAACCCCCGTAATAAAAATAATCTGTGTACACTACTTCCCATTATTATATATATATATTCTTTTATGCGTATATATATGTATAAAAGAATTAAAACTCTACTTTTCGTTCTCATAAAAGTGAACATTTCAAATCAATAAATACTATAGTGTTGTATTCAAATCATGGAATTCCTGATAAAGCCATGCAAAAAAAAAAAAGGTGCAATCTTGATCTACTTGATAGAATGTGTAATATGTTTATTAACACATAGTGGTAAGATTGGCCTAAGTTATAAGAAAACAAATATATTTATATTTATGTTTTTCTTCTATTTGTAAATTGAAATGAGGATGCTGTTATTTTTTTTCTTACCTAAGAGAGGGACCAAGATAACCCAACAAAAGTTTAAGGGTTCAGAACAAGATTCCCCTAAAACGTTATTAAATATTATTAATCTTACTCAATCGATACATAGGTTGCATTTTTAATAATTGATTGAAAGGTTATATTTATCACATTTAGAAGCAACGCAAAGACTTAATTTTTAACCACAGGTTGATGACAAGAACGACACCTGAGATAACACTTCTCTCTAATAGCTTTGATACCAAATTCAAACTAACCATTTGAACTATCATTAACCCATTAAAAATCCAAGTTTAAATTATTTTTCTTCAAAATATGAAAATAAAATTAATATACAATCAACAATTAAAGTACGAAAAAAAATTAAAATTTTACTTTAACTGAAAAATAACCAAAAAAATGTTTTAAAAATTAAAAATTTAATTTTCCGTTTTCGCAAAGCCGGTCTCCTATATGGGTTGTTAATACAAAGATTTTAAACTTTCCCAAAGAAATATAAAACGCTGGAAAGCATTGTAAATTTCGACACTCTTAATGTAAACATCCAAAGAGAACCTTCAGCTCGTAAAGCCTTTTCGGCTTGTCATTTTGCTCATAAACACTGTATCCCTCCCCCCCCCCCGTCCCACAGGAAACGAGGGGGGAAGGGGAGAGAATGTTCTTTACTCAGACTTCGCGGAATCTTGGACAATGGTAAAGAGATGGTATCTGTTTTTTCTTGAAGACGGAGAGGCAGAACCATATGTCTAAGGCAGGGGTGACCAACCTTTTTGGGAAGAGTGCCACTATATGATTAAAAGTTAGGTGGGCCACTTGCAGGGCCGCCGCGTGGGTATTAAGCGCCCTTGTTCAAGTTGAAATTCGGCGCCCCTTTATGGGGTTCTGTTGCGCTCTTATAAAGTGCTGCAAATAAAATGTGAAATACTCATTTATAGTATTCGAAATTTGACTTTCGAACTGAAAAGCTTTAAAATTATAATATTAAAACACGTTTGTCTTATTATTTCTTTTTTTATTATTATTACATAAATTTTAAAAAACAAAACAAAGCAAAAATGATATAAAATTTTTAAAGTAAAATATAAAAATTAGAAAATATATTCAAATATTGATTCTCCTAGCTTTAGCAGCTACAAATGCTCCTATCAATTCCTTTATAAATCCATAATTTCCTCCAAAATTTCGCTCTCTATGGATATAATTGACATGTCCGATAATCTCTCCTGCGCCATAGTAGATCGCATGTAGTTTTTTTTTTATTTTAAGCTTTGAAAAACTTCGTTCTCCAGAAGCCACCGAAACTGGCAGGGTTAAAGAAATCCGTAAATCTATTGCAATATTTGGAAATGTACCGATAAGATTGTTTTCATAAATATAATTCAAAACATCAATAGGTGACATATCCCCTTTGGTAAAACATCGCAAAGATTTTTTTTTTCGAAAAAATTTAATCCATCAATGTCCTTCTCATTAACATTTTTAGTATCCGTTAATTTTTTTGAGAACATGTTTCTAAAAAAATATTTATTGCACTAAATAAAAAAAAATTTAATTTTCATTTCATTTACAAAATGTATGGTATGACTTTCTTTCAATATACTATTTGAAAGTCGAAAGCCCATTTATGTCATTTGCAACTAAATAAAAATTCAGGTAAAGAAGCTAATTTAACTGAAAACTTAGAAACAATATTTTTTTTCAGAAAAATTATTTTTCTGAATTTAGTGTGAAATTTTTTTTTCTTTCTGCTGATTCAAAATATTTAAGTAAATTAAACCAATATTAATACAAATTACTGAAAGGCATTTGTTATAAGCAATTGAAATATTGAAAACACACACATCTCAGGTACATAATAATTATAAACATTTAATGAAAAGGCTATAATTATTAGAATTTTTTTTATTATTTGGAAATTGAAATTGTACATCAGAAATAGATATATCAAATTCTGCCCAATTAAAGGTAAGATTTATCTGGGATTTATAGAGATAAATAAAAAGGTGCTTTTTGAATTATTTTGTTAAGAAAGATAAAAGTTTTTCTTAATTTGTTTTTCTTAATTTGTTAGACTGGACGTTACTAACCGAGGAGGTTTAAGGTAAAACCTAACTAAATTTATTATAGTTATTAACAATTTGTAACTAAAGCGTCATAAAAGCCTTTTTGTTTTTACTCTCTTATTCTATGTAACAGGTACTAAATTTTAACTTTTATCTAATAAATGTTTAAAATTAACATGTATTTTTTAGTTTTTCATACAACACTTCACTACAGATAGAAAAGTAAGAGTGTTTTTAAAATAGCAGCAGCTACCACAGTATACTAACTATCCAAAACACATTTGAAGTTCATGAATTTGCAAAAATTCAATATTAAGTAAGCAAGGACCCAGATCGAAAAACATGACAAGTTTGAGATCCTCTGTTCTAAGCTATGGTGCTGACGCGTACTGTTTTTTATTTCATAACTCAATACAAATGTTATTTAAACTCTACAAAATATATATTGTGTTACAGGTACTCAGCTACTCTCTTCTATAAACTTGCAAATTTTCTGCCTGTAAATTAATGTTTACATAGAAATTTTTAATAATTACAAAACAACCTGATTACTGTGAATATTTAAAACAAATTCTGATTACAATTCATTAAAATTCCCTTCAGTTTAATTGTTAGAGGAATATCTAAAATTTTAATTTTACAATTTCTTTGTCATTTGGTTGAATTGTTTGGCAATGTTTGTAGGTTACTGCATAAAAAATTTACAAATTTAATGAAAATTTTTGCAATAATACTTATGTAAGAATATTTTTTGATCTTTGTATGTTTGAAAAGTTACATCGTATGCATACCTTACAAAAGATAGTATCATTTTTTAAGAACTGTTATTTAACTCTTTTTTTTTAAAAAAAATAATATTGTGCAGATATAATGCTTGACATGAATTTTTTTTTCGTAAAAGTTAATGTACATCACGTACTGTTCCATAACATACATAAAGCTCATTAACAATTTTTTGTAGTTTTTTCTTTTTTGTTTTATATTGGCTTATATTTAAGATATTAAAATTGTAGAATGTTCGAAGAACTGTTGTATATCAGTTGATTTTTTTTCCAATGATACTCTACAGCTATGAAAAAATAAAATATCGTGTAAATAAAATAAAAAATTCTCAAAAATGAAACCCCCCCCCCTTTTTTTTTTGTGATCTGAAGTAAATTTCAAATGCTTTACGATATGAGTAGGGTATTCCAGAGTAATACATTTCTCAAAAAGTAAGAATAATTTTAACACAAATGTGTGTATTTCAGTAACCAAATGTTCAGTGAATAATCTGGTTATGATAAATTTGAATTTTTAAATCTTTGTAGGATACAAGACATATACAGAGTTAAATTCAGAATATGATGAATTGTGCAAATATAAATCACATCACAAACGTTGTACAAAAAGGTAAATGAAATTTTCAACAAAGAATAATTCTACAAAATTAAGGCAAAAAATTTCATATTAACCAGCCTTTCTATCATTTACACATGTTGTAAACATTAATTTACAATCAACTTTTGTTTCCTTATTTATTATGAAAGCAAATATTTCTGTTTCTGAAAGCTAGTTTTTCTGTAATATCATTTGAATCAAGAATATTTTACTGCATTTATTTTTATTACTTTTTTATAAAGAAAAATTCAGAGAACTTATAAAGTAAAGTGAATTCTAGACCAGAAATCGGTATATTTTCAAGAAAGAAACAGTTGTTAGTGAAACAAGATATCGAAAGTATCAGACACCTACTTGACATGCATTTCCGGGGAAAAGGTCCCCCATCCCAGCAACAGTTGCGTTCAAGACTGCCATGCTTCAATTAGTAGCTTTAATATAATTTAAATATTTACACACAGGAATAAACACATTTTCCATTCCTTAAAATATGAAGAAATGTTTGCAGATATTTTTTTATTTATTTTTATTTCTATAGCTCAATGAAGTGAGATCAGTGTCAAGATATCAATGCTAGAATTTAAACTTCTGAAGTTTCGTGAAAAAACCTTCAATACCAGTGCTACCTTAAGTACTACTTTTTGGAATTTCATGTTTACACTAATAATTAAACTTTATAAAACTGTTCTTTCATAGAAAAGTGTGTTTTTGGAAGATGTATTCAAGCAAAGAAAACAAGTATTGATGCATATTAATCAACATAAAAGTACTATAAAAGTCCATTGAAATATATATATAAATATAGACGAACATCTTAAAATTAGCTGATGTAACACGGAAAATTTATAAAGTAAAAAATATTTTTAATTAGATTTCATTAAGCTGGACATTATTTTCTCTGCCTCCTTTGTAAAGGAAAGCAAATAATAAATGTATGTTTTGATTTTATTTTAATATGATAAAAATGTTTGTAAATTTTTTAAGTCTCAAAGGAAAATACAAAATAAATCAAAAGTAAATTCATAATTACCGTTCGCAAGTTTAAAAGGAATGAAGTAAAATTGAAGAAATTACTGATTTAAAAATGCGTCAACTCTCTCTCTTTGAAAAAAAGTGATTTCCTGAAGGCAGTGGCGTAGCCAGGTATTTAAAAGCCCTGGTGCAAGCAAAAAAAAAAAAAAAAAATGAGGGCTCTATCTTGGTTGAATTCTATCAAGTATAAAAATATGGTAATATTTTAAATATATACAAAGCTACAGTTTTTACTTACTGTCTTCTCTTTCTTGGGGTTGTCGCACCCTACTTGGGTTCTTTCGTTTTTTTTTTAAATCAAAATTTTAGTTTTATAGTTTATCTATAGGTTTTTGTGGTTGTTATGTTGCAACTTTTTATATTTATATCTTAAATTTGGAAGAAATCGCAAATTCGGTTGCCCTTGTGTTTAGATATCCTGCTTAGAATCTAAAGGAATTCATGATACCAAAAAGAGTGTTGTAGATCACGATAAAGCAGTGCTTCTCAAACTTTCAATATTTTCAACCTAATTTTCAGTCATAATTTTCATCGCGCCCCACTTCTTACAATAACAATGTATTGAATGCAATTATAATGTACCTTAATGGTAAAACTACGATGCAATACGACTTTAATTATAAACGCACTAATTAGATAAATATTAAGTTTTGTGAATAAATTTTGTATATGACAAGCCCAAGAGAGTCACTAGTAATTACTGAACTTATTTTTAATTGAATATTGATAAATTTACTATCAAATACTTTGTGCAGAACTGATACGTTTATAAGTAGTGCGTATTATATCAGTTTGAATGTGTATTTCATTTTTTATCATATAAGAATGTATTTTACTTTGTAATTATTTTAAATTGTAAATTATTTTATCAAATTGATAATTATTTCAAATCTTTTGTTTTCGATTTTTCATGATACGTTCGCGTCCCTAAGTAGGGTTATCACGCCCTCCTGGAGGGCGCGCCCCACATTTGAGAAACGCTGCGATAAAGATTTTATTTCGAGTTTTGAGAACAATTTAATAACAGTATACATGAAACAAAATATGACTTGAAAAAGAAAAACCAAGCGATTTACATAAATTTAAAAATGTATGTATATATTCATTGCAAACAAAATAACGACGTTGAGCCACAACATCTTCTCAACATACAATGAAAAAAAATTTATGCCGATACAAGCCATTGCCAATTTCTGTTGTTACATGTTACAAATTCTTAGATTTTGAACATCGTATAATAGCGCAAACTCCGAACGGAACGTGTTTTTATTGTAGGTATCGGAAATCAAATTTTGTTTTAAACAAACGAAAACAATCGACAGAAACGAAAACAAAATTAAATTAAATTATATATAAAATTTAAAAAAATAAAATCTTATTTTATAGCTAACAAAATATAAAATATGCAAAATTGCAAGTTTTTCATCAACAACTTTTATGTAAGTAACATTAAATTAAAAAACTATAAGTGCTATAAATTTTGGCGCCCCCTGCTCCAGGCGCCCTTGTGCGGTGAACAATTTTGCCACCCCCACGCGGCGGCCCTGATGACTACTATTTATAGTAGTCATTGATTGACTACTATATGGTATGACTACTATTGGTGTCACATTTAGATTCCGAATTGCTGATAAATTCATGACCGGCGAAATCTTACCTGCTCGATCGAAATTGTGATACGTTTATGGCGGTCCGATTGGCTTAAATTATATGAAGAATTAATCATTATTTCTATCCTTTTATTAGAAAGAATTAATCATTTTATTTTTGAACTGGAATGCAGCTGTTATTATTTTCTCACCCAAGAGCTTAGAATTACAGAACCAGTCTTCCATAGAATGTTATTAATTAGTCTTAAAGTCTTTCATCTTATATATAGAGTATTAATTGATAGTGAATTAATGTTACATTTTGAGTCAACATGAGAAGACTGATAATTTTGAAAAGGACAATATAACTGAGCTAACACTTAACTGTTCTAATTACACCATCACATCTATATTACTCGTTCAAGTAATTATCGACACATTTATTCACATAACTCTTAATTTCTGTAATTATTTAATATAAAACTTTCCTCTTCTAACATGTTCACACTGATAAATCTTCTATGCAGATGCACTTCGGCATCGATATCCAACAATTTAAATTAGCTTTCGATTAAAATTTAATCAATTTTAGGAAACTAAAAATAAGAACTGACCGATTCAAATTTTCGAAGCGAGATTAAAGTGATTTGAAGATTTAATTGAGAATGAAATACAGCTATATAAAATTGCCTTCTTTAATGATTATTCTGTCTTTCACATTTCGAATAAGCAACACGGGTGTCGTGTTTTTAGCTGTAACGTTTTAAAACACAAATTTGTAACAGTCCCATTCATTCTCGAAAAAGCTAAATCAGTTATTTTTCTTTAAATCCGATACAAAATTAGATTTGATCTTCTCGTGTCTCTTTGTTTTATGGCAAAGAATTAAATACAAGGTATAGCTTTAAATAAAAATGCGTTAGATGCATTCATTCTATTTTTTTATGAGATAGTTATTTCATAAGTTTGTAGATGCTCTGAAAATTGTCCCGCGTGCCATATGTTACCGACGCTTGGTATAACACAGGCATGTCAAAGTCATTTGATATCAGGCGCCACATGAGCTATTTTACATTAAGTTGAGGGCCGCATGTTTCTAATGTTCAAAAATTTAATAAAACCGGATTTTTAGAATCATTATATTCTATATTTATAAAACTCAATGTATTATATTGTATGCATGCATAATCATTTAATATTTCATTTGTTTTTAAACTATGCATGTTTTATATTGTTTTATAATAAAAAAAAATTAAAGTTATTATACAAAATACAATTTAATGTTAATATTGTTTTTATTTTCTCAAAGCAAGTCGTCAAAATTTGGTTGAACATATTGAACTGATGTAATTTTTAAAAAAATGTCTAGACATCTGTCCAAACATCTAGAGTTCCCACTTCAAAACATTTTTGTTTCAGCAAAGAATCACAATAGATTTCAATTAATTCCATTTATAACTTTGCCTCAACAATTACAATATGGATAGATAGAGGCGAAGTTAAGAAACGGAATAGTAATTCAAAATTTTTAAAATCAGAAAACATTCGATCGAATTCCATTTCTAACAATTTAATTTGGTGAGACTATTCTGTAAATTTTAATTGAATGGATTTAATAAATAGATTTTTTTAAAAGCTTTCAAGGCGAGACAAGTTTTCTCTTGCTGTTTGTAATAATTTTTGTTTAAAAGCGTTAATATTATCAATTAGCATTGTAGCAAAAAGATTTTTGACTTGAAGTTTAAGTTAAGTTGACTTGTAAGATCAACTGAGAAAGTCAGGTGCTTTACCCAATGTTCCTCTTTTAATTCAGCACTTTCATAATTTTTATTTCCAAAAAAATGATTTCATCCAGCAACTTAAAAAAATTGTTTTAACATTTTATGAATCAAAATCTATTAAGCTCATGTGTAATATGTTTGACCTATATAAATTCACATTCTATATCATCCAGAAATGAAGCAAATTGACGATGCCAAATTCTACATGCTCGAATATAGTTTACAATTTTACTGACTATTTTAAAACATGTCCAGTATATCCAAGTACATGCCCAAGAACAGTACTTGCTATGAAATAATACAATGCAAATGATCAAAATTACTATTACGATGCTGTTTTTGCTTGTTTCTTTTAATCTGGCAACTCCTTTAATAATACTGGTCATGGTAAGTGCTCTATCAGTTTCAAGACAAACCCACTTTTTCAAGGATTACTTACACTTCATAAAGATTTCCAAAAAGAGTGCATCAAAATAATGTATTACGCATAAAACACATGACTCGACTATAATTCTCGATTATTTCATCACCTCTGCTGGCTACGGAATTTCAATTTAAATTACACTTAAAATTTACTTGTACTGGACATATCGTATTTATTCGAAACTAAGCTGCACCCCAAAATCTCAACAAGTTTTTGTGAAAAATGAAAAATAGTATAAAATTTTTATCAATATCAAATTTTACGAAATTAAAATAAATTTTAAAGAACTAATAAGCGAATTATTTGTTTTTTTATCAGTATGACGAACTTTTAATTACATACGGGACCCCGTAATTGCTCTAAATAACCCATTCAACAAATTTCTTTCCCTTCGATTCTAAACCACACCCGATTTTCGGCAGCATTAACATTGGAAAAAAAGCGGGATTTAAATTCGAGTATATACGGTAATTCTTCAGCTTTAGTTAAGCATTCACTAATACATTCTTCTTCAGTAAATGGTTTTCTATCTGTGCTTGCGATTAAAAGTGATAATATATAGTTTTTACTGCAGTTGTATTGTCTTCAGCAAATTTAGGTGGCCGCGGTAGCCTAGTGGTCAAGGTAACGGACTCAAGTAATGAATTCGAGACTTGTACCGCTGAAGATCTGTAACGCAGAGGGGGGCCGATACAGGTTAAATATGTCGAGGCTCAAACGTCCTCCCGTTGGTGTGGTCTGGAAGTTAGGAGAGGGAGGTGCCAGCTCAGGTCTCGTCCTCGTCACTTGACCCTGATTCAAAATTACGAGGTTCGTGGCCTCATAATTTTGAATATATTGCAGTTTTCATTTTTTTAAAAAAAAATTACAATTTCCATCTTCAATTCATCTTTTCTTCTCTGTTCTTGAAGTTTGATATTTTTTTATTAAATAACTTTTTAATTTAGTATGTGTCGATATATCCAACACTTAAGCAGTAGACTCAAGAATCTCTAGCACAATACACTTACTTATTGTGCTGCAAACACTGTCAATACTTATGGTTCTCTCTTAGTCGATACTCATGACACAATCACGAAACAGTTTCTTGTGGACTGGCGTTTATTTTTTACTCATAACTTCTTTTTACATTCACATCGGAATTGCAGGGCATGCGCAGTTCAGGCAGCGTAATTGGGATTGCGCAAACACAGTTTATACATGCATTATTATAGACACAATAACACACTACTCTCTTAATTACACAGATAGCGCTTCGTATGCCGTGAACTAACAGTATGAATAAAAATCAAAATCCACTTTCATCTACAAACGATTTAGTAAACATTGCACTTTTTCTTGGCCATCTTGGGGGTTTTAGGTTTTAAGAAAAAGAAACTTCAACGGCCTCTGACGTCACGGTATTCGCTTCTCACTAAATGGACACTTCAAAGAGAAATAAAAGTTGCACAAACAATGAATCGTAGTGATCTATAGCGAATAATATGCACAAATACATTTAAAAATTAATTTATTATAATAAAATTACATGAGAAAAAAATTTGATAAAATATTAAAAATAATTTTTGTTTCAAGGTTATTTCTATAATTAAATGGGATTTAAAAAAACAAGAATAGATAACAGGTTAATATGTTGTAAATGTTCTTTAAAAAGTTTACAGGAATAAATTTTAAAATAACTCCCCCCCCCCTTAAGTATTGATATTTTTAATTTTGTAAATGTCTCCGTGGGCCGCAACCTTTGTATTAGCGGGCCGCGTGTTTGACATGCCTGGTATAACATATAACAATGAATTCTTTTTAAGTTTCTTTCTATTTTCTTCTTTAAATTAATAATTTTTCTCAAAAATCTATGTTACTGAACAATTCTAAACCGGTAAAAAAAAAGTATTGATACAGCATTCAATTCTTGTTTGTTTGGAAAGTTCTTTACATCTTTACCCTGAAATATTAAGTTTTTTTTTTATCAAAGCACACAATCTATAAACATATCTATCCAAATTTAAATATCAGAAAAAAGAAATTTTTTAAATCATTTTTCATACTCGAAAGGGGAAAATTTAAACTTCGTAACAACATGATAAAAATTTTTAATTCGTATGAAGTATACAAATTGAATAATACTAATATCAACTGAATACTGACGATAATAAACATGTTTAATATAACTTAGGTTAATCCATTAAGGATTACTGAGAGAAGTAACTCAAGTTTTAAAAAGGAGTATTTGGAAAAAGGAAAACTTCGCAATAAGGAGCCGAAATGATCAAGTAACACATTGAAAAGTTATTTAAAGATAAGATATTCATTGACTTAAAACAAGGAATGTAAGAATATTTCTGTTATAAGAATACATTTGGACGTATTATAACTGAATTATTTAAAAAGTTAAAACATTTCATATCACAACTCTATAAAATGATACTTGTAGGAACTAGTAAGGAAAAAAATGAAGGTTAAGTTTAAAATTAATTTCACTTCCTTTTTGAACATTTCAAAGATGAAATATATGAAAATTAAGGAATTAAGTCCTGTTTGATATTTTACAGGTCCTAGATTTTTTTAAGATACCATGTCAAAAAAAAAAAAAAAAAAAAAAAAAAAACTGAAATAGAGTTATAAATAATTAAGATAGGATTTTAAAAAGAAATTAGCGTACGTACACCTCAATGTTATAACAGATATAGAAATCAAGTAATAAATAGAAGATGAAAAATACTGATAAAAATATGGAATCTGTCTACTTAATGTATTTAAATGCTAATAGTTTATATGTTTGGGCTATTTCTGAATAATTAACATATTTTGGTTTTAAATCATTGAAAAAAATGTGTAGAAAATGTAACTAAAATACCATATAATTCTGTAACGAAATACATATTAGAAGTTTATTTAAAATATCCAAAAAATTATGATTCCCATTCGAATAGTTCCTAAAGTAGAGTTCCTAAAGCAAGTTCATTAGTTTCTTAAAGTACATCTGAACAAAGTAAATCATTAATAAAATTATATATATATATCATAATAAATATTATTCATTATAAAAGTTTAAAACGGTATTAGAAAATAGAAATTAAGTTATAAAAGTACATTCAGTGTTTTAGAGTTTAAACGGAAAGACTGATTTTAAAAGAAATATATAGAACAAAACACTCAAAGACTATAAATGATTCTAAAAAGAAAAAAAAATCTAACTTAATGAATAATTTTATATTAGTCTAAGAATATATTAGGTAAAGATTTATTTTGTAATTATGAAAAAATTTGAAAATTAATAACCGTGGGAATCCAATTTTAAAGAAGGAACTATATTTATTGAAAATTTGGTAGTTGTCTCAACCTGTATAGAAACTAAACGTGATCATAGTTGAAAAATGATTCATAAAACAAAAGAATATTATGATATTTATCCTCCAGTTATTGGCCTCCTTGTAGAGGGGCTGATGCACGTTAAATGTGTCGAGGCTCAAACATCCTCCCATTGGTGTGGGATGGAAATTAAGACAAGGGGGTGCCAGGTAAGGTGTCTTCCTCATCCTTTGGGCATAGTTCAAAATTATTAGGTCCGACACCAAAAATCCTCTTGTAGCTGAATAGGGGTTGACGTTAATATTCACTCTCTCTCCAGTTATTTTGCGGCCGCGGTGGCCGAGTGGTCTAGGCATCGGATCATGGCTAGCATGTCATGGGTTCGATCCTAGTACCACTAAAGATCCGCCGTGTAGGGGGTAGGGGAGCGATGCACGTTAAATCTGTCGAGAGCTCAAACGTCCTCCCGTTGGTGTGGTGTGGTAGTTAGGAGAGGGGCTGCCAGCTCAGGTGTCGTCCGCGTCACTTGACCGTGGTTCAAAATTACGCGGACCGTCGCCACCAGCCCTCGTGTTGCTAATCAGTGCGATGTTAATATTCTCTCACTCACTCACTCTCCAGTTATTAGAGGTATTCAACTGTTTCTGTGTGTGTAATTCTACGAACGGTTTTAGAATATCTCCATAAAGCTAATAATATGTTGTACAATAATCGTATTCAGTAGCTCACACAAGGGGGTTGTCCTGGGGGTCTGGACACTCCCCAAAGACCTTCAGATTTTTTTCGATTGATGATAATCCTATGTATATATAACGTAAAATTTAATTAAGTACTTGTAATTAACAATTTATTTTATTAATTAATGTTAATTATTAGTTTAATAATTTATTTTTTACTGCTTTTTGTTAACAAAATCAGAAGAATCAATTGGTGTCGTCTTGATGTATGATACGAGTTGGGAGACTTTCAACCGTGGACTCCCCCCCCCCCTAAAAAATTTTTGTGTTTGCTACTGATAGTATTTGTTTTCATTATAATCATTTGGGGCCCATACTAAAGGGGGAAAAACATTTCTTCCTTAATATGCTCTTTGTACATTAAATTCTTTACTTTCAAATGCTTTTTCTAATTTGATCATTTATATTTTGTATGTAATCAAAAAATATTATTCCTAAAATAATATATTTTTTATCTGCTTATAATTTTTATTAACATCGTAACATTTTAAAAATGTTTTACAAAAATAGTTTTGGCCTATCTAGTGGAAGGAAATGGGTGCAGTGTCGGAATGTCCGCAGGAATGCTTTGTTCGTCTTGTTATGCCCCCCCCCCTCCACTCCTTCCCAGAAACAAAGCCAAGCAGATGTCTTATCTCTTTTACGGTAGCGTCATATTGGTTAATTTAAAAGTTAAATTCAAATACGTCATGGCTATTATTTACAAATTTACATTTTGAGTTAACTTAGTAATTAGATTATTACAGTCTAAATTCTGTTGTTTTTCGAGAGAGAAGTTTTTGGCATCCCTTTTCGTTCTCTCTCCCCGCCCTCTCTAGGGTTTGGGAGCATCGCAGACGGCTCAAGTTGCATCCGGTATGTCGGGCGAAATAGGAGGTGTTCCTTGTGGTGTCAAAGGTTGCCGGGGTGATGTCCATTCACACTCACAGCTGTTAGGTGGGAATCCTTATAGCCAGAGGAGGATTAAGGTAGTTGGAGGCCCCTGGCGGTAAAAGGTTTGGGGCCCATGGGCATAAGAGTCGAAAAACTAAAATAGTGAAAAGAGTCATTTACTTTAAATTCTCAAAATAGAATATAGGGATATAATAAAACTCACCGGCGAAAGAAAAATCTTAACTGTATGTATAAAAAAATATTAAAAACCTTACTTAAGAACTTACAGTTTTGCTATACAGAGTTTGATTTCTCTTTGGCAAATTCATCAATTATTTATACCATATCTATTTTGTCCAAAACATTTTATTCTGTATATAATATGGCCATGTTCTTCAATTTGTCTTTTCTCCCATAGTACTTCTTAAATTATTTTTAACACGTTTTAAAGCTAAAAAAGATCATTCACCTGATGCATTCGATATCGGTATTGTTAAAAATATTTTCAAAAGTTTTTCGACATTAGGATTTCTCTTGCATGCCGATAAATTTCCAGCGGGGGTTTCATTGTAACTTTGTTTTCTTCCCATTTTTTGTTCCAAGCTGGCGTGGTTGGTTTGTCGCTGGCCTTTGCACTCATCAAGCTTGGGGCCCCTACCAATGTTGAAGTCCGACACCCGCTTAATCCGCCACTGCTTACAGCCTCTATATTTCAATGAAAGATGAGAGAAAGGAAGGTCTTTGATTATTCCTAGTCTCATTGACTATGAATCCACATCCTGTTATCCCCTTACAATTATAACTAATTAAATGGCGAACCAGGTTTATCGTGGTCATGTTATATCAAATACATTTTAAACACATTTTGTTACATATAATGCTGTATTTTTTCTTTCTTAACTAAATTACCACAAAAATAAATCTCAACCAAAGATACAGCTTCTTGTAGATATAATCCACCATTAAAATATAGAGAGCAGAATAATACGAAAATTGTGTGAAATAAGCAAAATAAATTTCGGTTTTTTCGGTCAAACTATTGAAAACGGTGTTTTGTCAAATTTAATGCAGTCACATACTATTGAAATTGAGGCACCACATATCTACGAATCCAATGTTTCTGTGTTATTTAGCAACCAATATCACAATGTGCAACAATGTATTATATTCTAATTATAAACTATGTTTTACATTGTCTCATTTCAAAACTATTTATCAAAGTAACAAATGTACTCGTATTTGTTATCAATTGTATAAAATATATGTTAAAAAATATAATGTAATTTTTGCAGTTTACCAAATTTGTAAAAATTCATGTGTTATATCACAGTCCCAATTTCATATACGTTATAGGTTGGATGATATTTGATTATTTGCACGCTTCTTTAAAAAGTTTGTTTGTTTGCATATATACATGTGAATGTATAATGCAATTATTTGAGATCAAACGTACTTTTATTTTTAAAAAAAAATGCTATAGTTGCAATTTGATAAAAATTATCTGTGTCATTTACACATTTTGCGATTGTACATCACACATTCAATGCTTTATCAGATTCTTTTACTCACTTTGCGCAATACAGTTTATATACGTCATTATGAACTAGAATTGGTACAATTCTCTGTATAGAACATTGGATGAAAAATAATTGATCTACACTAGAGGATTGAAAAAAATCTTTGATTCAAAAGTAATTTTTTCCCCAACTTCATGATTTATTAAAGTGAACACGGAAGAATAAAAATTAGAAGTAATACTGTAATATAGCAGAATAAACTATTTTTGAAGCATATGTATGTAATGCAGGTTTACGAAGCAGGAAAAAAATAAGATTTCTCATTAATAAGAAAATAAGACTCATTTCTTTCCCACACTAGTCAGTAAGAATTAGGCTTTTATGACTGTCTGAAAAATTGGGGAGGAAAGTTGAAAAACTCAATAATTAAATTAAACAGGAATTTAAGTATGATGTCCATTTTTTTTTAGTGTGTATCATAAAGGTAAAATGTGTTTTAAAATTTTAGGGGCATGCTTAGAAATAAAATTTTAGTTTTATAATTAGATATTTTTCTATGTGGATAAACTTTATTTAAAATTGGAAAGTATATAAAATTACGGCAAGAAAATCTAGTCAAAAGGTCTGACCGCTTTTAAAAAAAAAAAATTAAAACATGCTGTGTATTCTTAATGATTTAAATTAATATAAATTTAGAAATGCTCTTAGTAACTTGTAAATAATTGGAATATGATTTTTAACATAGAGAAATGCACCCCTTTTATTTAAAATAATTTACTGTAAAAAACAACTGTGTGAAATTGTGGTTTCTATTGTTGCTAAGGTAAAAAATATTTCAATGAAACATTTTCGCTCATTTATACGCATTTAAATAAGTGAATTTATTTCTAATTCGGCATTTAATATAGTTATTTTAGAAAAGGAAACCATAAGAGAGTTCTCGTTCCATAAAAAACCATAGGATACTATGGTTTTTTTTATGGAACGAGAATTTTGACCTGTTAATCTTTCTTTTTATAAGAAAACTTTGTAAATTAATAATAGCTTGTAAGATTTAGGCTTTTTATTCCATTTAATTAAAAACTATAACACAGGCAGTAAGTAATTAAATTTTTGTCTTGTTCAAACTCAAATTTAAAAAAAAAAAAAGGAATCGCTTACTCAAATATGCATTCAGCAGTAATATGTAATGAAACCCTCTTTTTCATTAATCAATTCCTACTATTAGTTAACTCTCTCTATAGATTTATTTATCTTGTTCAAATCTTCAATCGTTAATAATATACTTTCTATTCATCCTATCAAGTTCAAATAATATTTTTTAACTTGTAGAGGATGACACTTGATGTTAATAAAGATTTTTCAAATTTTAATTAATTGATTATTAGTTTTTCAGCCAAATTAGCCATTATTACAACAATGCAGACAAACCATGCTCTTTATTCAATTCCTACTATTAGTTCACTCAATCCCTATATATATATATCGTCCAAATTTTCAGCCGTTAATAAAATACTTTCTATTCATCCAGTTTCTATAAGCAGGAATTGACTTAAAAAAGAATTTTTTTTATATTACTTACTTTCGGCATAAATTTAGTAACGAATTGAGTCGAGTTTATACATTATATGCATAGATATATGATTATATTATGGTAGGATGTACTAATTTCTGTTTGAAAATGATTTTAATTTATAATCTGATTTAGCTTTCAAGTATGCAATATATATATTGTTTCTAGTTAATTTTGGAAGTCTGCTCTTTTATTTTTACATAGAGAAAGCTAATACTTAGTCATAAAATACTACGCTTTTAAAAAAAATTCGTTTATATTAAACAAAAATATCAGAGAAACTCGATTCATTGTCAGAGTGAAAATCAGGGCTTCCGGTCAATCTATCATTCGATTCTTGTATTCTTATGAATATATAAACATATTGAATTGTGTGTGCTGATAAAACAAGTATTTACGAATACGTAACGATTAAACTGTAATTTGACGACCCACAGAATGAGCGAAACAAATAATCGAGTAAATAAAAATTCAATCAATGAATATTCATTAGCTCAATGTATCTAAAATTATAATCAAACATTGTATTATGTAATACAGAAAATTTAATCTGAAAACAAGCATTTCACACACAAATCACTTTAGTAAACGCTTTTTATTCTGTATCAAATTACTTACCCTTTCGACTTACAGTAATTACATTTTGGAAAGATCGCCTCTTAAATCATTCTTGGTTTTATTTGAAATACTTATTCATAACCTTTTGGAATTTCTGGGTCATGAGTGATCGTTTATTAAAATTAATCTAATATCTTTTCGTTAAAAACCCGGAGCTTCAAAAAACAATCATAAACAAGAATGTGAGCGCTTTCTGCTCGTAATCGTATTATTTACCATGCAATTACATAATTCAACTTTTTATTTAAAAAATATTGAACAAATAAATTTGTAGCATGTATTTAAACTTGCAATTTCGAAAGATGGTTATATATAGTTTTTTATCTATCCAATATGCTTTCGACAAGAAGCCAGCTTTTACCATGCGAATACGTCTACATCAAGGGAGAAAATGAAATGTTTGGCATCGTATTCAAAGCAAGCACCGATATTGGCGAGAAAATTGCTTTGCTCTGTAACCCTGCAGAATGTCATCCCCCTCTTTCCTTCCCCTTTACTCATGTCATCCCCCTCCTTCCTTCCCCTTTACTCACGTAAAAAAGTTCTCTCTATTTAACGACTTCCTTCAGCTTTTACTAAAGTATAATTTTGTCAGTTTTTCTTTCGCTTACAGTTACAGTTATTATTTTTGTGGGATGTGGAGTGACAAAGGCTATTATCCCATGCACAATTTTAAAAAAATATTAACAAGTTAGTTGATGTCAAAGTATTTCCTCATCTTCTGAATAAAAAATCTAAATGTTGATCAATTTGATAATGCTTTTTCCAGTAACTCTTTGCAGGTGATATTGTAACAAGGATCAATTTTGAGAAAAATATTTTAGATGATTTCGAGGATGGGTGTAATTACTGCAGTTTTACAAGATGTGGTCTAAGTCATTTAAACAATTAAACGCTGAAAATTGCATTATCTGATAATTTGAATTTATGTAGAAGTCCTGGAGTAAAGATCATTTTACTAAAGATACGTGTGCTTAGAATTTCTTCTCTTGTGGTCAATGCAGCAAGCAAAGTCATCGGACTCACTCGACGTGGCAAAGTCGTCAGCCTCACTAGACACAGCAAAGTCGTCAGATTCACTTGATGCAACAAAATCGTCAGACTCACTTGACGCAACAGTAACAACTCCACGCTTGTGATAACGACAAATATCTCGTTCGTTCACCTATCCACCGACTCACTGGTGGGGGAGTACTGTGGCGGTATCTAAATAAGCCATTAACAGCCTCCGGACAGGAGTGATCACTTTTGTCTAGTGGTATGTTACGTGCTTATGAACCCATAGGTCGCGGGTTATAATCCAGCACACTCTATTTTTGGTCCACTTAGAGATGAGGCCAATGTTTGGAATGTTGCCCAAATTTTCAAAATATTTGCTTGAATGAAAATTATCGTTTGCTTTTGAAAAATCGTTCTTGATATATTTTTTGTTGATATCTTCTGAGGCAATCCAATCGATGTAAACGTTAGACTCTGTGACAGATCTTGCGAGGTAATCCACCTGTTCATTCCATAGTATATTAGAGTGTCCCGGAGTCTAAAGTAGAATTGATTGATTGTTATGATATGATTGTATGTAAATTTTTACAGGCTAATCTGTGAATAACACTATGTGATTTGATCGAATAATTTTGAGGGCATAGAGAACAGAAAGGCTATGGGATAATATTAGCAGATTTTTATTCGAAACAAGAGTCAGACCATCTAAAGCTTGGCAAATAGCCAAAGCTTCAGCAGTAAAAATTGAGTTATTGTGATTAATTCTGAGCAAACGAAAAGTTTTTTGCAATACCTGCAATAGATGTAGTTTGTTTATTTTTTTGAAGCATCAGCAGCTATTATATAGAAGTTTTGAAAATCATGCTCAACTGTTTCATCAAATTATCCCCTTATAATTTGAATTGGTAGATTTATTTCCTGAAATCTAAAGTCATTGACATATATTTTACATATGAGAACTGAAAAATGTATTATTTTGGCTATTGAAATAATTTGATCACTATATATCAATATTTAAACTATATAGTATATTAACAATATTATTTTTATCTTCTTCCATAATTTTTTAGATTCAGAGATTCAGGGTTGTTGCTGTATAAAGGAGAAAAGGGTTGGTTAGAAATTTCAAAAATGAAAAATTTATTTGCCAGTCTTCTGATTTTATCCGAGAGAATTTCTTGTCCAACCAATTTTACGAGCATGATATTTGGAGTCCATTGTGGAAGACCTTGTGCAATTTGGAGTGTTTTGGTTTGAATGGCATTAAAGGTTTTAATTGATTGTCAAACCATTTATTTAAGATATGACATATGTAGGAAAAGGTACTACAAATCCTATTATTGATTAATTGGATAAGATTTTCAGCTCCCAGACAAAATGCTTGTAAGCCATACCTTTATGAGCATTAATCTTTTTATGTGCTTTGTTTTTCATTTGACGCATAATTGCGTTATTTTGACTCCGTTTGAGAAATATACTCCTAAGTATTTAATAAAAGATTGTCGCGGATGAGGGGTACCAGCTAAAAGTGGTCATGAATTCATAAATCCATGCATCCAAGTGATATTTTCCCTGTAATACCAATTTGTAAATGAGCGGATCTTTTTCTTCGAGAGTTCAGCTACAGTGCTTTTGTCTAGGCTTAAACTTAATTTCAATATTTTCACCATTGATTAATGCTTTATAAGGTATTTTGTAATTTATGAACAAATAATATCAAGTGAATGATGTGAGCAATCGATAAAACTGCCGACTGTATATATTGAACATTCGACTCCAGTTCCCAATGTTTCAAAAAAGTCATACATATACACTGCTGGCCACCGTAAATGCAACACCCTGAAGGAAGCACACAAATAACATGAAATTTACAACATGCATTAGAGGAGGTGATATATGCAAATGATTAGAATTTCAGCGCAGACACACATCACGCACGCCTGTGGCGCCACCTCAAAGCGCTATTTAAGGCTTGGAGATTTCGACGATTTCAAGTTCGGCATTGGGTTTTTCTTGTGGTTTTTTTCAAAAAACGATCAGTTATGTCTCGTAAAAAACAGCGATCAGCTGTTGATCAAGTATCCGAGTACGACAGAGGAAGGATAGTGGCCTACCGAGATTGTGGATTATCTTTCAGGGAATCGGTAGTCGCGTGTTGGACGAAACCAAGCAACTGTAATGCGGATATGTGACCGTTGGATGCAGGTGGGTACGACGGACCGACGTGATCGATCGCATCCACCTCAGTGCACCACTTCACGTGAGGACATGCAAATTGTACACATGGCAGTGACGGATCGCTCAGTCACATCCCGAACCATAGCACAGCAACATTGAGTCTGTAACGCATCATTCAGTGTCTGCGCGTACAATTCGACGCCGTTTACAGCAGAGTGGTCTGTCCGCAAGACGTCCATTGCTTGGTCTACTCTTGACGCAGAACCACAGACGTCTCCGCCGCCAATGGTGCGATGAAAGAAGGATGTGGGCGGCAGAATGGAATAAAGTTGTCTTTACTGATGAGTCACGCATCTGTCTGCAACACCACGATGATCGGATTCTAGTCTGGAGACACCGTGGAGAGAGGATGCTGAACAGCTGCGTTATGCACCGCCACACTGGTCCTGCACCGGGTATTATGGTATGGGCGGTATTGGATATTACTCTCGTACTCCTCTAGTACGCATTGCCGGTACTTTAAACAGCCAGCGCTTACATCTCCGAGGTGTTGGAGCCAGTTGTCCTTCCTTACCTTCAGGGCTTGGCCACAGCCATATTTCAGCAGGATAATGCGCGACCACACGTGGAACGCATTGTTCAAAGGTTCTTCGTCAATCACCAGATTGAATTGCTTTCCTGGCCGGTCTCGCTCTCCGGATCTTTCCCAGATATAAAACATGTGGCCCATGGTTGCTCAACGGTTGACCCAGATTACACCCAGCTGCCACACCAGATCAACTTTGGCAACGTGTGGAAGCTGCTGTACCAAGAACATATCCAAAGTCTCTTGAAATCAATGCCGAGGCGTGTGCAGCCGGTGATCTCTAACAATGGCGGCTACTCTGGGCTACTGATTCTGGCAGAAACCACACTTCACAGAAGTATATAAATTTAATCATTTGATACTTGGTCAATATGTTATCAACAAAATAAATTTTGTTGTGCTGTCTCTTGTCTTTTCTTGGTGTTGCATTTACGGTGGCTAGCAGTGTAGATAAATTTTGATCCTTTTATTTTAAAACTTGACTCATGTGGACAATGGGTACTCTAGTTAGGCATTGAGGTAAAACCTTTAAGGTTCCCGTCGATATGATTCCACGAAATCCCGAGTGTAATGTAAATCCTATGGAGTTTCTTACTTTTCTGTTTACACATCTAGGGCATTGCTTTTAGTTGCATGGAATAAAATTCCCCTCGAAAGAGCGAAAAAGAAATTAATGTTTCTGTGGTTTTTGATTTTTTAAAAAAAAGTTTGCAAAGTACTTTTAAATATTTATTAAAGACCTAAAAATTCATTTCGCACGCACTAAAACGATCATAAAAATATTTTCAATCATTGGTTAAAAAACTAAAACCAGGGAACGCATGCTTTTTCAAATGCATGAAATTAAAAAATTTCAAATTCCTTTAGTTGCAAGTAACTAAAAAAAAGTCAGCATTGTACAGTTGAAAAGGGGGGGGGGGGCATACAACTCTCTTTTTTAGTAAAAGATACATAAAATTCCTACTTATGTCTCATTGATGAAAGATGATTTATGACTGCTTCCATGGATTTCGAACCAGAAATGTTAGTTTTCTCAGAAGTCGGCGAGTGTTCGAGGCGAAAAATAAATAATTTACAATCACGTCGCTCTTTAGCAAATTGGAAGCTGCATTTAAAAATTACTACAAATACGTTTTCTAAAATAAGCTATTATCTGTTTTTTTTTATTTCATCTTGTTAAAATTATTTATAGTTTTTTATTTTGCATTACTTCTTGATTTGTTTTAATTGCCATTTCATAAATTATATAACTAAGAAATTTTTTTTTTTGTTATTTTAAACCTGTTTGTGTGTCTTTTGCTTTGATTATTAACATCACACTTCAAACCAACGCTAGGGCTATTAGAGATGGACCTCGTAATTTTTTAACCCCACTGTTCAAGCGACGAGGACGTCACTTGAGCTTGAAACATACTTTCGAAGATTAAACCTCTACAGATTGCATGATGGATCTTAGGCGCTACGAGGATTCGAACCCACGATACGATAAAAAAAAACGGTCACGAATTCGAGACCATAACCACTCATTTATCACTTTCGATTTAAACTAAAAATATAGCCATAATCTAGAATAATGTATATATTTTTAGCCTCAATAAAATTTTAAGGGAAAAAAATACTTTATGCGAATGAATTATATACCTTTTTCTTTACAGTAAACACGTATTAAAAAAGGCATGATACATTAAAGTTTAGATTTTGCAATTGTATTCTTAATAAATTGTTTGAAAAAAGTTTTTGATGCAATATATATCTTATTGACATATATAACCATAAATTTCTGAGTCGGTTTCTGCCTTTATTAAAATTTATATTTTTATAATAATTAATCACTGCAAAAATTCGGAATGTTTCTTTTTCGTACTCAATGAAAATATTTAATTAACACTGAAGATCAAATGAAAGGATATGAAAAATGAAGTAGCCAAAACCGATCCTCAAATAAGAAAGCAGACTACATACTGAAACAGCAAGGAAAGCAGTTTCCTTGTAAAAACTTGTATGTGATGAGTGGTTTTCATGTTCTTTGAACGATTGCGAAGGGCAATAAAGAGGGGTCATAGAAACGGTGTTATAATTGTTGACCGTAAAGTAGACATCAAACTGGACACCTTCCAATTGTGAAGGACGTAGTCTAGAAGCATCTTTATCTTTAGTTTTGAACAAAAATAACAGGGAAATGGGGAGTATTTGCGAATCAAGCACCGATTACTGTTGGGGAACAAACAGAACCTACTCCCCCCCCCCCTAAACGTTTGTAAAAGGAGATGTTTCTAACACTTTGAAGTCATTTTCCTTCTTATATATCTGCTACTATTTGTGATGAATTCATTGAAGTCATGTCGTCACAAGTCTTGAAAACTATCGTCACTGAAATACAGAAAGCTAAATATTATTTTATTTCCGTTGATTCTATCACAGATGTGACTCATGCTGACCAACTAAATTTACTTTACGACATGTCCAAAAATGGTGCTCCATTGAGAGATTTTTGCAATTTATTAATATTAATGCATACTGCAGAGTACTTGACGAATGTTTTGGTTTCGTTTTTGGAAAATAACAATATTTCCCTCGGTGATTGTAGAGGTCATTCATACGACAATGCTTCGAATATGACTGGGAAAAATTCAGGACTGCAAGCCCGACTTCTAGAGAAAAAAAATACGCTATATACGTGCCATGTGTAGGACATTCTTTGAATTTAATTGGCGTTTAAGTAGTAGAATGCAACTATAATGTAACAATTTACTTTGACTTTGTCTAAAATTTTTATAATTTGTCCGTATCGTCAACCCATCGTTGGAATATACTAACATTAAATTTGAGCTGTGATAGAAATCCAAAAGTACCGAAAAGTATTTCAAAAAAACTTTGGTCAGCACACGCAGATGCAATGAAAGCTTTAAGCTCCGGATATTCAGAAATTGTTACGAGCCTTGATTGTATAATTAACGATAAATCACACTCGACTTTCTGCTAAAACATTAAAAATTAAGATGTATGAATTGGAGACATTTTTTTTAACTATCCTTTGGAGTGACATTTTGACACGCATTGACAAGTAAATCTATTTCTCTAGAGTAAAAATATTGATTTATCGAAAGGTGTAAAATTACTAAAATCATTAATGATATATATAAAAGCTAAAAGAGACTTGACTATTATGAGTCAAGTGAGTGAGTGAATATTAAAGTCCACTGTTCAGCTACACGAGGGCTTTTGGGGACGGTCCGCGTAATTTTGAACCATGGTCAAGTGAAGCGGACGACACCTGAGCTGGCACCCCCCTCTCCTAACTACCACACCACACCAACGAGAGGACGTTTGAGCTCTCGACATATTTAACGAGCATCGCTCCCCTACACGGCGGTCTTCAGTGGTACTGGGATCGAACTCATGACACGCTAGCCACGATCTGATGCCTAGACCACTTGGATACCGCGGGGGGGGGGGGGGAAACGAGTCTAAAGCCCCAAGGAAGTATCCTTTATAAAGGAATATCAAAGTGTTCACAAACGTATAAGACAACGGACTGTCAGGGTAATTTTCTTTTAAGGAAATAGAGACACACTGACACAACGTTTGAAAACAGCCACAGTCAGAAATTTAAAAATAGAAACTTTTTTACCAATAATCGACTCTCTAATTTGCAATATACAAACACGTAGCAAAAAATATGAGAAACTATTTGGAATGTTTAGATTTTTTGAAAATATTTCTAATTTAGATGAAACAGAAATTAAAATAGCCTGCTAGAAAATATCAAAATTTTACGATAAAGACATTAATGGAGAGGAACTTAACTTGAAATGTCAACATAAATCATATTTGATCATTGATGGCGAAAATATGAAGAAAAAGCAAAAAGAATTGGAAAAAAGAAAGAGCAATAAAAAATATAATTCTACAAATGCAGATCAGTTGTTGGATGAGGGGACTGGAATTGGGAACAATACACTCTATACATACATATATACTGAAATATTATTCATAGTGTTTCCCAATATTGAAATAATCATGAGAATTTTCTTATCAAGGACTAACGCGAGTGGTGAGCATTCATTTTCAAAACTCAAATTGGTCAAAAATGAATTGAGAAATCGTATGACTCAATTACGTTCGAATAATTTAAGCTTGATGTGTATAGAATATGAAATACTATTAACAATTGATTTTGAAGACCTAATTAATGATTTCACGAATTTAAAATGTAGAAAACGAATTATCACATAAAATCTCTTTTTACTATGGATTACTTTCACTGAACAGTACATGTATATACACCAAATTAGATGAAAGAATCACAGGTGGGCCTCAAGAAGTCTTAAGACGTCCCTGGCACTGTGTAGCCTTAACATTGCTACTCAAACTAGCAACACATTTAAAGCAATTCATTATTTTTTCTAGAGCGTACCATGCCCAACCACAGATATAATGATCAAGGGAAAAAAACGAATTCAAAAAGGGCTACAAAACATATATATGTATATATCTCTCTGTATTGAATAAATAATCAGATTTTTTTGTTGTTGAGATACACTTTTAACAATTTCAAAATTTGGGAGCTAAAAGAATAAAATAAGTTTAAAAGAATTTTACTTATCTATAATACACTATGCAAAATAGTTTATGATAATAATTATCAATGTTAAATAAAATATGTACGAAAAAGCGAACAAAATGTTCATTGAGGAATTACATATATTCATATTACATATGTTATAAGAATACATTTAATGCACAAAATTTGAGCTTGGTTTTTGATAATTTCGTTTTTATTTGGTCATAAAAATGATGTCACTCTCATTTTATCCTTAAAAGTACCGCTCTTTTCTTTTTTATATTTGTTAATACTGAAAATCAGAGAATTCACACAAATAAGACAGAAAATCGTAACAATATTTTAAAAAATTTTTATGTGTATTATAAGATAATCGCCTTTAATTTTAATCCAAAATGAATTAACCGACTCTTCCAAATATTTTGAAATTAAATTTCAATTATTACAGGGGGAGTTAGTTCTTCCTCTTCATTGAAAGTTAATTCATATAAAGATGCGTCAGTTATCACAAATGGATTATGAACCAAATCAATTTTTTTTATATCTAAATTTAGGAAGTAATGAAAAACTCTCTCCTCTAGTGTAGTCAAACGGTCAAATACAATTTTATAAATTGTTTATTTTTATAAAAAGGGCGAATGACTCTGTTCCAGGTTTTTTTCCATTTTTATCTTAGAGTATAATAAATAATTTTAAAAAATTGGCACCACACAAAAGTGCTGTAGCACAGTGGTTGAGAATCACTGGAATATATGAATTATTGATTGTTACAGTACAAATGAGTATATTATTATATTTTATTTCCCATTTCTTAAAGAATTATTTTGTTGGTTTAGAATATCTACAATTTATTTATTCAGTTACATAATTTTATATTGATCTTAGTAAAACAGTACTTTAAAATAGCAAAAAAATATTTTTCACTGTCACACTGAGTTTTAATTTCATACAATTCTTGCTATCCACATTATGCTTTCGATTTGAAAAAAGGGAAAAAAATACTGTTCTTTTCTTATTTGCATTGTTATTTTTAACTAATTTCCAAAAATTATGGCTGTAGTGTTTAGAACACCTTATATATTTCTATTGTATCTTAAATGTTTCATTTTATTTCATAAAATTTAAACTGTTCATCACATAATTGACTAGGTATACTAATGAATGCAATGGAAAAATTAAGATGCTTTATAGAGAAATTTTAAAAAATGTATCTAAAAACCCCCATTTGTAGCAGAATCAAAAAGTGACTGAAATTTATATTTTGCAATTAAACTTTTAAGAAAACAGTCCTAAAATATATAAGTAATGAGGAAATTAAATCTGATTAAATTTAAGACACATGGCAGTTGAAAGAATTTGTGTGTGTGTGTGTGTCACCTTTTTTTTAAAATCTATATCTGCAATTTTAATCCTTTTCTACAAAATTCCATGATTTCTAAAAATATAATAGAAAATCACATGTTGAATTTGTTTTTAAACCTTTTTTAATGGGAAAAAGCAAGATGCTGCTCAGCTATATTTAACCAATTAAACTACGAATGCATCATCAAACTTATAACTTGAGAAAAAAAAACTTCTCTGACGAAACTAAGATAGCATTTAAGAAAGATGAAAGTTTCATTTTTAATAGGCCTTAACTAGAGATTGCAGTATCGGACAAAAAGTTCAATACCGGTATTTTTTAGATACTAATACTGGTTTTAATACCGGTAGTATAAGTTTTAGGAAAAGAAAGGAAATACAGGTGTTTCTTTGTTTTATTTGTCAGTTTTATTAAAGAGTGTAAATATCACAAAAAATTAATTTGTAATTTTTCAATGATAACATTATATAAAGTATAACAAAGAAGCAAGGGAACATCTTATTTATTTAAATTACAAAAAGTGTAAATATCACTAGTCAATCTGTGGTACTATTGCAAATTTTTGAAATTGATCTTAAAAAGCATAATATGCATTAATCTTACTGTTTTAAGCCTGAAACGTAATTATTTTGTAAAAACTACCACTGCCGAAAACGCACGCTCTTTCAGAATCTATACTAGTTGGTGGTACTATTATACTTTTCCAAGTATTTTTTTTACCTCTAAATCTCTCATCTTCAAATAAATCGATTTCTCGTCGGATAGAGCCAATTTTCTGCATTGTACTTAGGTTTGTTGAATTTTTTTTTAGTTATCGCTAATTCTAATTTTTGTTCAAGAGACAATTCCTTTTCACTATCAACATAGAGTCATAACCATCTTCGATAAATGTACCGAATTCTTCTGAATGTGGATAGGGTTTGTGGGTAAAAAATATTAAGAAAATAACTATACTTGCTCCAATACTATAAACTTGATCCAATTTGAATTGTTTAGTCTCTTTTCTTTTTTCATTTTTAAAACATGATGATATGTAAATACAAGTATGATATACAAATACAATGTAAATAGCAAACTCCCCAATTTTAAAAATATCAAAATATTGCGCACTTTTTTCATAACTACAACCTTGTTTATACAGATATGAATATCAGACTATGAATCCTACGCGTGTGCGGTATTGCTCTGAGCTGTAATAGAATAGTTTTGGTCTGCCTCCTCGGATAATTCACATATTTTATGACTTCTCTTTTTGTATGATGCAACTTTATATTCAGTCTAATTAATTTCGCCCGTTAGAGAAACGTAAAAACAAAAATGTATACTATTTTGTTAGATTGGTGATCCCTGAACATATAGTGGAAACTATTTAAATAATTTCTAGTAAATACCGAAAAAGCTTGTGACTACCGGTATTACAAAACTGTACAAATGGTTCAAAATACCGGTATTCGGTATCTCTGTATTGAATCCCTAGCCATAACCTCTCCTATCTTTAAGGAGTCTATTCCTAAATTTTCTCTATTTGCTTAATATTTTAGAATTCAATTCTTTAATAGTTTTAAAACCTTTAAGCTTAATAGTGTAAATATACAATTTTCCTCATTTGAAAATCCAAAAATGTTTTATTACACACTTATAAAATTTTATTTCAAATACAGCAAAACAAACATCAAATCGTGGAATTCAGTAAACACTGGATACCAAGAAGTCTCCTTTTCATTCAATATCAAACAAATTACTCGTTTCTGAAGAGAAAAAGAAACAGAAATTAATAATCTCATGTTATTGTAGGAGAAAAAAGAGCAATATACAAGTAAAACAGTCAATTTTAAAATAATTAACTTTTGAAATACTTCATAGACTAAAGAATACATCTAAAAAGTGCATTTTATCACTGCTTCTAGTTCAATAGATTTTAAAATTTCTTGAAATATTATATACAGTACTTTCATGTATATAATTCACAGTGCCATATAATTCGCAGCAATTTTTACAGTGAATAATTCAAAATATATACTGCTGATAATATAGTGTCAGATAAAAAATATACAATATGATTAAAACTATAAGTAATAAATAGTACAGCAAATTTTTTTTTGTAAAATTCTTTTCTCCACAGGACATCTATTGTTACCATAATTTCTAAACTTTCGATTTTAATATCTGTTAATTGTGACGTCTAAAGGTTGTAATTTCTTTGACCTGACCTGTTACTTTGACAGTCCTGCTAGTATTAGTTGCAGATGTGGACTTAAGGGCATTTTTAACATTCTCACTGGGAAGTGCTTCATCAAGTCCATAATTAAAAAGCTTTGGGTCACATTACACTGATATTGATTTACATAACAAAGAAAATTATGGGAGGAAAATACTACACAAATATTTAAAATTGTGTAATATATTACTTTTTACACCCAATACATAGTCTGTAGATATTTGAAAAATGAAGCATTTTAATTTTGCATGTAAAACATGAAAATCTGCATTGTACAATATATGTGGAACACAGACTTAAGAATGCAAATAAATTGATTCACATTCTTAAGTCTGCATTTAAGCTAAAACTTCGAGTTATTCAAAACTCTTTTATATATTATCTACATACACAGGCATTATAACAAACTAGTTAGAATGTCTTAGACATGTTATGGTGGCTAAATTATTAAAAAAACTCTCAGCTTAATTACTAACTGAAAGAACTTTCTTTTCTTAACTACAACCATATTTTTACACTCAATACAATTTTCCCCTATCATAGTACAGCACAGTTTAACAGAACCTTTAGAAAAAAAATATGCATTCATAATTAGAAAATTAGCATGTAAATAAATAACATTAATTAAAAAAATAAGAATTTTTTCCACAGTTGTTTTATAAATTAACACAAACTTTTTAACACAACAGATAAAACAATTTAAGTGTACAGTATTAATGTAATAATTATGCAATCAATTTATTCACATTCTAAATCACATCCAAAGAATACTTAAAAAGCCCATCATCACCACGGTGTCCATGGTGGCTTCTTCTGTTGATGTGGTAAAACATAAGTCATATTAATTGGTATGTTTATAATGGCTCTCACTAGATTGTGTGTACTCAAACTTTTCTTAATCATGAATCTGAAAAAAAATTATTAAAAATCAAAACAAATCAAATATTTTTTTAAAAAAAATATAAAAGATGCAATTTTAGAACTTAAGACTTCATTTTTCTGCCTCATGGTGTTTTAGATTAGTAAACAGTAAAATGAAATAAAGCTGCATCTGTTACTTGACACTTTTAACTCAACAGTCATGAGTAAACTATTAATGGCAGTACTGTAAGCACAAAAGAAAAGCCTAATATAACATGCGTATTGTCAGTTGTTGTATTGTATGTCTCATTGGTGTAGAGACAATTTGCATAATTGCTTCAAAATAATTTTAACATTTTTTCAAGCCATTTAGAAAGAAACAGTTTTAGAGCTTGACACATAGACTTGCTTTCCAGAGAGAAAAAACCCTCCAATAATTTGCAGTGGTTTCCAAATGGAAGCATTAAAAAACTAA
>BMAO01008961.1:0-19686 GCA_019973975.1 Trichonephila clavata | reverse complement strand
GTACTGATGCGCGTTAATTCTTCCAAAGTCCTCACGTTGACGTAAAAATTTTGGAGAAGTGGTACCAGCTTAAATGCCCCTTTATCAACTGACCTTAGTTCAAAATTATGTGGTCTCTTTCTAGTTCTTGTTAACTTCTGAATGCATAGTTAAGAAACTACTAATCTGAGAAGATGTAGGAAGAAACTTATACGGAATGCCAACGTAAAATACATTTAACGAATAAGAGCAAAATTGAAATTTTTTTTATGCTAACCTAAATAATATTTAATCTCTCTCTGTATATAAAAAAGTTCTCGTGATGATGTTACAAATTATTTATTTATCTCAAACACGAGAACAATAAAAAAAGTAGTAAGTCTGTTAAATATTAGGTTTCAAATCGGCAATAAAATGCAATTTTCAGTTCAATCAACTACTCCATGCTCAAAAATTAATACAACTTTACATCACAAAGGCGTATCTGAAATCTGAAGGAGCGCGTTTAATATTTGCGATCGAACCAAGTATAATTGAGAATAGAATATATACAAGGAGTGATTTACCATGTACAAAACTATATATAAAAACTTGTCTTTTTATAAAATGAAGGGTTTTCGTAATGATGTAGTAAATTTATGTATAATAAGGTATAGTTAGTAAAAAGGGTCGCAAAAGTTGTTCTATAATTTTTACAATGGGGGTTCATCATTAGTTTACAAAGGGTACCCCACCCCTTAATTTTTAGTTAAAAAAATTATGATCAGAAAGAAAAAATATTAAATATATATGATATTAAAAATACTCATGTAATTTTTACTGTTAAAATATTTCTAGAATGAAATTATCGGTTGGATATATAGTAACTTTTATCAAAAATAAAAGCTAATTATTAAGCATTCATATGCTTATTACAATCTTATACAAAGAGTAGTTTAAAGCTGCATGATGCAATTAAGTTTATTGTGAATATTATGTTAAGTATTATTTCACATGATAAGAAAAAAATTTCTCGTAAATAATTTCTGTTATATTCCACTTTAACATTTGCTTATCCTTTATGTGCAGTTACCTTTAATTGAAAATACATAAATTAATGTAAAACATGTTACGTGAAATGAATCATAAAGCAAAAGACCGATCATTAGTTTAAAAATAAAATTGTAAAATAAAAGGTAATTATTTAATGCAGAATACATAGTATTACAATGATTATAAAAAAATAGCTGTAAAAATAAATTACATGTAACACAAGGTACATGTTACATTTAACCGTCCCTAAGGAGTAAGCGTTGGCGGCATTTAATTAGAAAATATATTTTACTTTGAAACAAAACAATATCATTCTAAAAATTCATTATAAATAGAATAATATAATTAAAACCACATATAAAATGTTTTTAATATAATAAACAATTCGAACACATAAACTTGCAAAGAAGAAAAAACGTAATAATCTATGTATATTCAACAATTCACAGTGTTTTAAATGTCATGAGAAATTTAGATAGTAATATGTTAGAAAGGAATCAAAAACTTATTTTATAATAGTTTAATAAACTGTCATTTTACAATATAACAGTTTTTATCGTCTTATCTTGAAACCTATCAATATGTAGGAGAATATAGAAACTCATCCAGATATCTCCGGAACTATTAGACCTGCAGACTTGAAATTTGGCAGGCGTGTCTTTTGTAAAGTAGAATCCTTTAAGGGCGGATTTCGCACAAATTGACTCCTAAGAGGAGGGAGAGTTAAAAAGGTGTCCATTTAGAAATTCTGTGTCCATTCTAAAACAGTAGGCAATGATATATGAATGTTTTTAAGTACAATCGAAAGCTTATGTTAGGATTTAAGTATAAAAACTTACAAACTGTGTGTGTGTGTGTGTGTGTGTGTGTGTGTGTGGTGTGTGGTGTGTGTGTGGTGTTGTGTGTGTGTGTGTGTGTGTGTGTGTGTGTGTGTGTGGTGGTGTGTGTGTGTGTTGTGGTGTGTGTGTGTGTGGTGTGTGTGTGTGTGTGTGTGTGTGTGTTTGGTAGCCGTACAACAGCAAAGTGATTATAATGAGAGGTAAATGAGTTAATTAGTATAATCAAATGTATTACTTGTGTAACGATTGATTAAATGATTAGTAAAAAAGCGTTAACATTTGCAGTGATTGAATGGTTGTGTGTGCCTATATTTTCTACACAAAAACCTATTTTTCTACTGCCACCAACTTATATTAATAGCTACCCCATTCTTAGTATTTATCTTAATTTAAAAGCAATCGATTGATTTCAATTAACATTTCCAATGCCAAAACTTTTTCTTGTCTTTTATTACACTCCTTTGAAGTTAAAAACTCCCCATGCTAAACTAAGTACTTTTCTCTTTTGTAGCCCGAAACCTTCAGTGCCGGGTCCCCGACGTGTCCCCGCATGGATCGCCGCCACTCCTCGCAGCCGTCGACGGGTCGAGTTCGCTGGCGGGTCGACATCTGCCGCATCTGCCACTGCGAGGGCGACGCCGAGCTGCCTCTCATCTCACCCTGCTTCTGCGCTGGGTCCCTGCGCTATGTTCACCAGTCATGCCTGCAGCAGTGGATCAAGAGCTCGACACTCGGTGCTGCGAACTGTGCAAGTTCCAGTTCATCATGCACACCAAGATCAAACCCTTCAGAAAGGTCCGCCCCATCGTATACGCTTTTATTTTCAAATCGTATACCTAAATTTTAGAGAGAATTTATGTATTACTCCGTCTACCAATTTCGTCCAGTCAAAAGTCATCCCAAATGTCGCGATATACTGCCAATCATGGAGACTGTTCCTGCTCATTTTCGAATACAGTAATAATAAGAATGACAGCATTTGGCAAAATTTTTATTTGGCGATGTCTTTTCGTTTGGCGAAATTAATCATTGGTATAATACGTAAGTGCATAATTTTTCCAAATGTACTTCAGATTACTTTTAAAGAACATAAATCAAAACAGAAACATATTTTTGCATGAACTTTTAAAAATTTCACAGAAATGTGGTATTTCCCCTTATTAACAATCCCATATTTTAACAATCAACTCAACACTATATACAATAAACTAAATTTTAAATGTCGTTATGCGATGAAAATTAAGTACAATTATACCTTAGTTCACACTTTTTATTACAAGAAAGCAAAGAGTGTCAACTTTAGCCAACAGCTTTTTACTGTATAGGACTTCAACCAATTTCATGGCAATCATTGGCCAAGATGGCGATCATAAATTGTGTACTGAAATAGATTCATTCCAAAATGTATTATTCTACTAGATATAGAGTGCAATATATTGAATCCACTTATAGCCGAAATTTAAAATTGTATTGACAGTGAGATCTTTTTATCTGAGTACGTATTCCGAGATTTTAATTTATTCTTAAAAATTAGGCAAAGTCAGTTTTATAGTACTTAAGCATTATGCCGTTGACTCGTTTTAGCAAATCAGAACACGTTGCTATTACAAAAAAATGTCACCAAAACCTATAATAGCTATCTTTATTTGTTCGAACATGTGTGGAACAGCTTTATCACACATTGGCTGCATATCTCGGCATTTGAGGAACGTCCTTTGATTTAACGAAATTGGCAGGCGTATAATAAAAAAAATATCAAAATTACTTAAAACCGGATTTTGACGTTTCAAATTTCATTTCAATAATTAAAAGAACTACTTTTTACGCAAAGGTCCATAGCCAATTGTGAATATATATTTCTTTATTAAGGGAACACATAAATAAAAGAATTAAACAGTCATTTCTAATGCAATTAAAATCATTTTATATTTTACATAGATAAAGTTAAACTACACATAAATAAAAAAACTATTTTCATTTACACACAATTAAAACATATTACTTTCCAAAAAGTTCTTACTTTAAAAAATTCAAAAAATGCGTCAGTTTTAATTAATGTTGCTACTTAGATACAATTTATCAAATTGATATAAAACAGCTTTCTATTATTATTTCCTTTCCTCCAATGAAAGAATCTTTACATGCAATATATATGAGCTTTTAATACAGCCTTAAATTTATGGAGTTTAATTCAGGTTTTTACGATAGAATTCGTTTTGAATTGCTTAGTATTTACAAATTAAATCATTTCTTAACTCACAAGGGGAGGGCACGACTAAGGAAATTCATTTCTGGACTAGACTTTATGCAATAAGTAGTACTCCTTTAGGGTATTCAACCCTCAATGTAATTCGCCGAATGGGCAAGTCAATTCAGAGAAAATAGTATTCGAAATTCATGCTTAACTTTTATACAATTAAATTTGAACTTCTTCCAACGGCGCAGCAGCGTGGTCGGTAAAGTAACTTTTTACCATACGACAGGTCTGAGTTCGAGTCACGCGATCGATTTCTTTTTTTTTTGAATTCATTTAATTATTTTCACAATTAAATAAATTTATTTAGAAAGGACATTAAATATTTTATATAATTATAAAAAAATTAAATTAATAATATAAGGTCTATATTATTTTTATTATATTAATTATAAAATGATTTTTTTTATAAATAATTATTATAAAATATTTTATGTATTAGTGCAACATTGTATATAAAATTTTGTTTAAATATATTGTACTTCATATTATAAAAAATATTTGCAACTAATTTTTATATAAAATGTAATTAAATATTTATTATAATATATTTTTATAAATATTATTTATTAATAATTTTATATATATATAAATTATATATTTAATAATATTTATATATATATATATATATATATATTATAATTTATATATATTTATTAATAATTATATTTATAATTATTTGTATTTATAATTATTTTATATCCCCTTGTCAGAATCACTCATGCAATTATTTTTATGATTATTTTTCTAAACTATTCTGATGTCGCTTTAAAAAATTAATTGCTTGTCGATTAAAATTGTTTAGTACATAGGAAATATAATGTGCTCTATGTGACTTCTCTCAAATGTTGTTCCTAAAAATATGTTATTATGAAGAATTCCTCGCAATTTTTAAAGCATTTTTATAGCATTTATTGACTTTATTCTATGACAAATCACCTATTTTCTCTCTCTTGGATACCATCCAAAATAAAGAAAAAGATCAGTCAGACGGTTTTATTCTTCGTCGTCTGGATGGGAGTAAAAATTTTATTATTCCTACCTTTTCTTGAAAAGTATGCGCCATAAATTATTTCCGAATTCCAAATTGTTTTCCGCACCTACATTTTATCCTCCAACATTTTTTATTCCTTTAGTAAAATCCTTTTAGTCCCTTAAATTCTTTGAATATTCCAATATAATTTGGTTTCGAGTACATTTGCATCTTTGTACTCTATCTCTAATTTAGATGTAAAATCTGAAATATACTGACTCTCTCTCTCTCTCTCTCTCTCTCTCTCTCTCACACACACACACACACACACACAAATCTGTATTTTAAGAAGTTAACTTTCTTTAGCATATATCTGCTCAAGCAGACGATGATTATTTCTGTTTCTGGTGAAAATAATTTTAAAATAGATTAGTTTGGCATATTTGTGTTTTTAATGAAAACAAACATTTAAGAAATTTTAAATTCAACACATTTTTATAAAATAGTTCTTAGTGGATTAAATTAGTGTTGGAATTAACTTAAGTAGTATTAATAAATTAAATCATTTCTTAATTCATCTAATTGGTCATGTGGAATCTGTTTGATTACCACTTTTTTCACCTTTTTCGAATCTTTTTAATCAGCTTCAGTTTTATATACTTACAATATCATTTAGAGTATTGTAAATCTGAATTAAAAATATACTTGAAAAGTGTCACATGACACATTACTTCCATGTACTGCCGGCAAAAAATAAGCTTAAGTTCACTCTTAATTCTTGGTCATGAAAATGTAAAAGCTACAGTCTTCTTTGAAGGAATTTTGCAGCAATTTTAATCAAGCCATACTCACATAATTATAACAGAACACAATAACATCAGTATTTTCTGAAGCTATAAATGCCAAAATTTGGGTGCATAAATACACTGATTGATGCAGAATACAAATATTTTTCTGTAGTACATCATGCACTGTTAAACAATGAGTAGTATTTTAATTACAGCGAATGGTACTACCAATGCATTGTCTTCTTAAAGTATCCGACTACCCTAAAATCGAGAATTTTTTTTAAAAATTAACATTCTTTTTTTGATTTTATTTTATAAGCCATCTTATTAGCTGTATAAAAATTCCAAGTGTTTTTATTTTTCATTCACTACAACAAAAACAACAAGTAAAACAACAAGTGTTTCAGTAAAAGCAAATGCCTTAACTTTGAACAAAATTTTTTTGCCAAACTTTAAAATGCGTTTTACTCGAAATGTGTTTTTTAGCAAATGCTTAAACGGGGACAGCGATTTCTCATAAGGTTTTGAAAATAAGTAACTTAATTTTTTTTTGTATGTTCGGTATAATAGTAAAAGTGTTTTAACCTTCAGATTTATCAATCACTATTTTATTACAAAATTTACTGTCGTTTATGTGAATATAATCACTATTTTTAGCGCGTTTTTCACGTAATAGAACAAAAGCGCTATTAGGACACAAATTTCGTCTTCGTTCCTTATTTTGTCGTACCTTCTTCTCAGCCAATAAGCAACCAATCGACCTCAGGTTTTCGGCATTGGGTCGCATTTGTGCCCTAGATGAGCCAAATTATATTTAAATTTAATCATTTATATTTTTTATTTTAAAACAGTACTACTTTTTTTCTGTTAGTAAAAAGTTTATTAGTTGCATTATTGTAAAATACTACATGTGAAAAACGCGCTAAAATTACTTGGCCTTGCCATTGATAGATATTTTGTTTTAAGCAATTTCATTTAATAACTAAAATAAAGTGCTCTAGTTTTTGTTTAAAAAAAAAATCTTTTTCCTGAAGGTTATTTAAAAAATGATTAGCAAAATAACACATCAAAATTGAAAATCGAGAATTTGTCCGTAAACTTTTTGTACAGTGTATGTATTATGTATTTTTTTTTTAAATTTTTTCCCCTTTTTTTCACATTTTAGTAATAATAATTTATTTTCCACATCTTAATTTTAGAATTTTTTTTCTTAAAATGTACTAAATAAATCTTAACAACACAAAAAAATCTCCATATCTCCATTTTTTTAAAAAAAAGTTGTCGCCAGTAGTCGGATTCCTTAAGGGGAAATGGTACGATTTATAAAAAAAATCTTTGATTTAATGGTTTTCACAATTTTTTGTATGTAAATGTATAGTGTAAAACAATTTTAGGCTCAAAGTACCTCAAAACGCTTACCATTTAAATATTTGGAGAAAGATTTAAAAATCCATGAAGGGATGCCAAAAGGCTACCCCTCCTGCAAAATATCATACCAATTGGCGCAATAGAAAAAAAGCCTTAACTTTTTTAATGTAGTTAAACTATTTATTTTTTCTGAGATTAATCAGTTTAAAATTTTGTATACTACTGAGATAATAATATAAAAAGCATAAAAGTCATCATTAACTTTGGGATTTTTTTAACTTCGAGCTTTCCAATTTTGTGAGATTGTAGTAAAACATATAAAAATAATTTAGGCTAAAAAAAATTGACCGATTTCTTGCCAATTGAATTATACAGTGCTCCCTTAAATCAATATTATGTACGCATGTGTGTCATTTTAATTCATTGTTATTAAATATGTAGTCATAGATATTATTCTTCCTAACATCCTTTTATAAGCTTCACTTGTATGTAATGGAACCTTTGAACTCAATTTTTACCTACTTAAAAAGATCAGATTAATTCGAAATTTTGCTCACTTGTCCAGAACCGACGACAATACAATAATTTAATAATTTTGTTCCATTACCTGATTATGATCATCAGGATTAACAATTTCTCATTTTCACATCCCATCCCGCATCTGGCGACTCATTTCAGATCCCATTTCAAGATTTGGCGACAAAAAGATCAAGTTACAACCCAGTTCGATTAACTATAAAAGGGTGTTTTCTAGTTCTTTTTTAAACTGTAATTTATTTGTCTAACACATGTTCACATTGAGTGTTTATGAATTTATTGTTTCTGTGAGTTATTTAAAACGAGAAACATTGAAATCTTTGTTTTACATGCTTTTCTTCTTTTCCACAGTGGGAGAAGCTGGAGATGTCCCCTGTGGAGCAGCGTAAAGTGCTATGCTCCATCACGTTCCACGTGGTCGCCATAACATGCGTGGTGTGGTCTCTGTACGTGCTGATAGACCGCACTGCCGAGGAGATGCGCACGGGGGTCCTGGAGTGGCCCTTCTGGACCAAGCTGATCGTGGTGGCCATCGGGTTCACGGGAGGCCTCGTCTTCATGTACGTCCAGTGCAAGATGTACGTTCAACTGTTCAAGCGGTGGCGAGCCTTCAACCGCATCATCTACGTGCAGAACGCACCGGAGAAGTGTAGCCAGCAGCAGCAGGCAGTCTTCTCCGCCGCCGAACTCACTGCAAACGTACTTGCCAAGAGCGAGGAGAAGCGATTCTCGCCCGAGGAGGAGGAATTTCACAGCTGCAGGACCAGCAACTCGGATAGCACAGACAGTGTGCACGAGGGGTCCACCCCCAGGGACGATCCCGAAGTGGGTAGGCAGCACGATCCCGCCGCTGTCCTCCCCACCGCGGAGACAGGATCCACCAAGACCACCCTTACCTCCGTGACGGACAGCGCCCCCGCCAACGACGATCACCCGCTCGCACACCCTCTCAGCGAGGTGGTGGTCGTGTCGAATGTCGAGGACGAGCTGCCCCTGCCTCCTACTCCGCTAGTGGTTAGGGACGTCACCCCCTGCACGGGAGACGAAGCCTCCCTGAGGGACGCTTTTCTCTCCAGACAGTTGCAACAGACGCCAGCTGAGGATGGTGTCCCAGCTCTTTCTTTTTCTGTATCGAAAATGCTCCATTGTTGGAAATTGGCCATCATGCACTGGTTCGATTGGCACATTCTCCATGTGGTACTGCGCGTTTTGTAACGGGATATATATCAATCTCTAATATTTAGGTCGCGATGTGATAGTCGCCTTGAAAATCCTTGTCGATATTCGTGTTCTGATAGATGGATATCCTGCGTTAAATGGCGCTGCAAAAACCCTATTTCAAGTATATCGATGGCTAAGAAGGAAATCGTATGTTTTATTGAATGTAATTTCTTTTAAAATATCCTTGGCCCCTAATTTGGATTCCTTGTTATCTTATCAAACACAAAAAAGATGTCACTGCCAAGAACAAGCTAAAAGGTCATTAAATATTAAAATATTATTGGATCGTCTGTTTTAATGAATAAATTATATGCCTATGCTTAAAGAAATAAATATATCATTAACCATAGCTTTTTTGTTATTAAAAGATGAAACGCATAAGAAATAGAATCAAATACTACGTGAATGCCAGTCCATCATTTCATAAAAGAAGAATTTGTTATTCGAAGAGTTCGGGAAATGTGAGAAGATAACAAATTGCACCATAATGTAAATCGCATATTAAATTGATGGTCTAGCATTTGTAAATTGATTTTCAAGAATAATCACTATTAAAATTATATTTGATTTCAGATTAGTGCAAACTCTCTCTGATTTATCTATGTAATACTTTCCTTTAATAAGCCGATAAAATTATGGCTCCGTTTTGGGGTATAATATTTCCTAGTATTAATAAATGCAAAGACATAAGTTTACCACATGCTTTTATCTTACGTTTATGCTTGTTAATTTTTAAATAAAGCACAATATCTAATATACTTGCAAATGTAAATGCTTAATATCTTAATTTATATGCAGATCAAATTTAATTATTTAATTTCTTTTAATGTTTGTACGCAATGATGTTTTAGAGAAACATCATAAGTAGTTTATATGACATATTGAACATTTGTTTTAAAGGAATACTATTTCATGCAGCAGAAACGATATTTCTCTAGCAATGTCTTGGTTTCAGATTATAAACTAGTCATAAATTATGTGATTTTTCAATTATTTTATTTTATGGAAAGCTTTCTTTCCAGTAGTCACCAAGTCTAGTCAAATTGTTTGTTGAATCCAAAATACTTTTGAAATTACAGTTGAATTTTTAAATTAATTATTTAAGATTTCATCAATTATTAATTTTTAAAAAAAAAAAAAATTGGGTGTGACCATAAAGCAGCTACATCTACCCCAAAGTTTTAGCTGAAACATTCTAAATCAATCGATTTTTTTATTACGAATTATTCCTAATAATTCCTGACGCATTCTCTCCCCAATCGAAAAGATTAGTGAAGGTGCAAAGGAAATCTACCCACGCCCTTTGGAGCAATGGAAATGTGCCAACGAATCAGTGTGTGACTGGATTGTTGCAAACCATTTAACCTGAAAAAGAAACATTTTTTTTCAATTAATCATGAATCGTTCCATCTGAAGACACCCCCGGCTGGTGCTTCATGTTCAATTTTTTCGGTTGTGATCAAAGATAACGGACACGGTACTCTGCTTTGGAAGAAACCAAGATGAAATAAAAAGCTTCTCTCAAAGTAGTTGTATTTTTCAGACTTCACGCATTTGCTTTAGGATTTCAAACGATCCGGTCAGTGAGAGGTCAATATGTACTCACTCTATATCCCTCATTGTGAAAATCTGAATTACTTCATTCATCCTGGTGTTACATGGGGATATAAGGAATCTCTTTACCCGGTACTTCAAAGATTAAAAATGAAAATACGTTGCCTCCATGTATCTATCTCTATTAATGTTTTTGAGTGTTTTTGGATTGCAATTGTATTTCATCGTATCGTGCATTTTCCATGTGATATTATGTTAAAAGCGGAATGATGTATTATTTTTGGTGCAAATTTTGATTACTGTTGGATTTTAATTCCCATTAAATGTGGTAACTGTGTTAGTTATTTAATGTATATTGCCTAGTGGTGCAGCCAGTCTTCCAAGATTTGACTAATTTTATCTTAGAAATCCTTGTAATTAAATTGTTTTTTTCTTTATTTTGTACTTTCAGTAAATAAAATTAGTAAACTTTCGTAAAAGGTATTAATGAAAAAGATATGTGTTTATTAAAAGATTCTGAGAGAGATAACTCAATAGAGATTTTAATATAGAAAAATAAAATGAACGCCACAAATTCGTGAGATCAACAAAACGTAACACGAATTCTTGTGACTGATAGACGATCTGCTTAAAAATCTTCTTCACATTCTTAAAAAACTTTTTTTTTTACTTGATTAAGACAGGAACATGTCGGTTTTATCTATTTCATTAAATACTCAAGAACACCGAAATCTTTACTTTTTCATGCAAAGTTAGCTTTCTCAAAAGAAAAGAAAGCATTTTGCAACAGATACAATGTACAAAAAATATATGTACATATTCAATGTTATGCAATGTGTATCAAAATTTAATATGGGATTTATAATTTGAAGGGATAACAACCCTTTGTCTCCGATGGCTTAGAGGAAGCGTGTCCGCTTCGTCACTTGCAAGTTCGACCCCTACTGGGATCGATAGATTTTTATGGGTGTGAAATCGTTGGAACTCATGTTATATGATTATGGGCATGCAAAAGATCCATTGAGTATTAATTTAGCTCTGGTACTCTCGGCAATATTAAATCACGGCAATATCAGGCATCCGACGAGAGCTTGAATTATAAACTAATTCAAGCATCCAAATTTGGTAACGAGGCCATGAAATGGCTCTCACATTTGGAGACTTGCCATGCCTGTAAAGGCTAAGTTGCTAAAATGCAGCCTCATTGGGGGAAAAAACCACATTCTTGCACGTTATCCTTAGTTTATAATTAGCAAACAATAAGGCTTCAAGAGTTCATTTGATATCTGGCTGCACTGCTTACGTTTGATACTGTATCTTTAATTTCAAAAGACGATTCTTAAATAATTACAAACACTGCAAATTTTTTTTCAAAAATGAGTTATCTTTCTTCGTTTGTTTTTTGCTAAATTCAAATGTCATCTCTTAACTGAACTGTCTAGTCTTTACAATAGTCTTTAAATAAACTGAAAATGATTCAATATCTGATTAAAACTCTAGCTTGGTGCTTTTATAAAGAGGGCTTTCAAATGGCATTTCCTTTTGAAGTGCAACTTAGACCTATTTTTAAATGCATTCAACAACTTAATCAATTGCTGCTTTTATTTTTGAAATTTATATTTCATTGAAAACTTCCATAGTTTTTCTTACTATTTTTAAAAGTTTGCCTTTATTTTAACAATCCTATAGTTTAATTTAAATTTATTTCAAATATTGTATTGAGTTCTATGGTATACTTTTTTAAAATTGAGTTGGTGATAAAATGGAAATCAAATTTATATCAAATATGTGTCGTTCTGAGTATCTTCTGAAGATTTTCATATTTATAACTGTATATTGCATTTTTTTTTCGTGAGCTTTTATAATTGACGCAATAAAAGGGATTTAATGTATATTTTATGCAAAGTTTTGTTACAATCTTGTAATTTTTCTGCTCAGCAGTTCCATTTTAAATGCTAAATTGTATTGAGAAAAAAATTTAATTTTTTTTTTAAATGGATGATGAAAACATTTGAGAAATTTACTTGAGGAATACTAAACAAATAAATTTTTCTTCTAAATCATTACTTTTTAGCATTTTCGCTGTACTTCATGCCCATAAATACATAATATTATCGGGTGACTTCCTAATAGTTGACCAATTGAGAGTTTTGTAATGATATAAATATGTAGATTTTGTGGGCATGTGAGCTGTGAAATTGATTTTCAGGAATTAGTTTGAAACTTTTTTTTTATTTTAAAGAAGCTGATACGATAGCTCGGTAAATGAGGCTATAAAAATCTTCTATTGAACTAATGGAAAGAATACCTCTCTCTTGTTCATTGTACATAGACATTTGAAATGTGTTGCGCAAACTGTGTAAAGGCTTGTGAATGAAACGTTGTGTGTAGAATAGCATATGCATATTAATTCGGTCATACCAACCAGTATCTAGATTTTTCTGTTTGTTTAAAAAGCAGTTCTTTTTTTTTTTTAAATTCGTCTAATTTTTGACGTCATAAATATGTACAGTACTATTTGAAATTTCAGTTTTTTTTTTTTTTTTTTTACAGTTGCATCGATTTGTTTCATTGCATTCTTTCAATGGGAATTCTTTATGATCTGTAGATGTTAAAATATGTGATTATGTGGCTTACTGCTGAAAAAAGGTTTGTTCGAAAAAAAGCAGTCACTTCCATGTTGGAATATCATGGAAATACTCACAGCTCTTGTTTGTATATATCCATTTCATAAAGATGTTACAAAAAAGTGTACTGATTTATAATTTTAATTTATTTTCATTGTTTTGTATTTCAGTATTGAAAGTCTGACGGATTTAAATGTCACAGGTTAAAATTTAAGATTTAAAACAAAATGTGATACTCAACATATTTAAAAAAAACTTATTTAAGCTCCCGTACATAAAGGTAGTAAAAAAAGGGGGTTCGCGCAGATTTGTAAAAATTCTAATAGTTTTAACCTTCATACACAATCGTATAAAAATGTCTATATTTAAGGCTTAGACCTCTTGATCCCTTAGACTTTCAATTCTCTATTCAAAATTACTTCGAATCACAGCATAACCTCTTTAAATTGACTGTCTTTTTGGTTCTAAAAATAAGTCTTCGCGATAAACATTTAAAACAAGAATATGAAATAAACGATATTTTCTTTCTCATTAGCAAACAAAAAAAGTGAAGGAAATAACTCAGAGATGTAAAAAAAAGGGAAGCACACATACATAAATTTAAAAATAGATATTTTTTATGTTTTTCATTTTCGACTTTTTTTTTTCTTCTTATCTTTCTATTTTTGACAATTGCAAAGGAAAAATAATTTGATTCTTGACAATTGCAAAGGAAAAATAATTTGATTCCAAGAAATTTTCAAAAGTTCTATTGACTGCTGTCCTACTTGAAGTAAATATGAAGTTTTATTTCTTATACTGTCTCCTGATTTTATTATTAAAACGTTTTCTATTATTGTGGGGAAATGTATAGAAAAACGAGAAAAAATTAAATCATAACTTTAAATAAGATTATTATTACTTTGTTCAAAATTTCTGACTTTAAAGAAATATTGTGAACATTTTTCAACGTTTATAGATTTTTTTTATTTTCATTCCATTTAAAATATGTAAACAGAATATTTCAAACTCAAATTTTGTAGAATTTTTTCAAAGATTTGGTAGTAATATTTGTTTACGAAAAAATGTACAAAAACAAAATAATAAACTAGTAAGCACTGACCCCATTTTTTGAAAATATAGCAACCCAAATCACATTCAAACTTTAGAACAAAATACATATATAAAGAAAAAAGCTATCACATCTTCTAAACTTAATAAAAATAAGAAAAACCAATTATGAAAATTTTATAATCTACGTGATTAACTAATGAAAAAATAAACTATTTTCTATTATATGTTATCGTGATAGAGATAGTCAAATAAAGAGGTTATACTGCATTATTATTTAAATAAAAAGAATTAAATAATGCTGTAATGGTATTCTTCAACATTCAATCTGTGTAGAAAATATGAAGGAATTATATAACCCTGCTCACATTCAGTTCAATTCAACTGTTTCTATTTGGAAACAAGCATCAACTGTTTATGTTATACAACCAACACATGCGTAAGACGAGGAGCAGCTGTCAAGCATGTACGAATAAACTGAATATTTGTTTCATATCTTGTTCTATCTATAAATGGAATGTAACTGTAAACAGGTTCAATATTCTACTGGTTCCTCTATATCTGTACTTAGCGCGAATTACTGTTGGAAATTTTCCTGTACTCCCTTTCTACGGAAGTATCTAAATGGTACGAAAAATGATTTGTTACCTTGACTGTACTGTAATTATATATATATACATATTCTAGTCAAAGGTGTGCTGCAGTTTTAATTTATTTTAAGACTTTTGGTTTAACGTGTAATTACACAATCATCAACGTGGAAATGGCGAAAGTAATCTCTCGTTTTATGACCGTATAGGTTGACTGCATGTTTCTCTGCATATAACTACCTTAAATGGGAAAACTGTTTTACAGTATTGTTGAGTTCAAAATATAACAATTATTGCAGTGATTCTCAGTCTTTATTTTGTGTTGCGGTATACATTTAACAATTTCACAATTTGGCGGCACTGTATCTCAATCTTTTCTTTTACTTTTTTTTTCTTGTTAATACTGAAATTCCTAATTCACACAAATAAGATATAGAAAATTGCATTTGTATTTTAAAGTTCTTTTGGCTGTTATGAGATAATCACCCTCTAATTTCAATCCAAAGTGAGTTAATTCACTTTTCCTAATGTTTTGAAAAAAGATATCAATAACTGTAGAGCGAAATTAGTTTTTCCTCTCCATTCAAAGTTAATTCATATACGTATGGATCCGTTATCAAATGAATTACGAACCCAATCAGATTTTCTACCCATCTATCCACGAAAGGATTAGTTAAATATATCACAAATACCTTTAGTTTGTTTCAATATAACAGCCAAATCATTCGGTTCCGGTTTTTATTTTTTCTTGGAGTGTACTTAATAATTGCTACACTACCAATTTGGCGGCACACTTCAAGATCTTGGCGACACGCAAAAGTGCCGTGGCACCGTGGTTGGGAATCACTGGATTATTGTGTAAAAGACGACGACTGTATTGGCGGTTTCATTTTACAAAAGAAATAAGTCATAATCAAGAAGTCGAGTTTATAAAAGTGGGAAATTTATGTTACTCGATAACATGTTAATTATCTTTTTTAAAAACACAAAAATACTTTTTTTCCCTGAAATATATAAAACTAATTTCTCAATATTTAAAACCAAAGTGAGAAACATGTATATTATTCACAATAGCTAAATAATTTTTTGATAATTTATTAAGTCATTTAAGAGATAATTGGCTCCAGAAATACAAATGTGAAAGGTAAATTTTTATTTAGTATTAAAAAGTAATACCAATGAAATGAAATTAGAAACATTAAAAATAATTGTAAATTATTAAATTGGATTATAAATTATGCAAGACAATATATTAGTACATTTATGAATTCTTCTTGTGCATTATTATTTTTACCATTAGTTGTTTTTAATCGAGTTCAATTTTCTATACAATAAAATTCAATCTTTAAAAATTTAATTAAATTTATAAAATTTTTATTCGTTATGACACAAATCTTTTTTTAAATTAATTTCATATTTCCTTCTTTCTTTTTGAGTCATTAGAACAACATTTTTGTATTGTTTGTGCTAAAAATTAAAATATTGCTGTGTGAAAATTCTTTGAAATGGTGCACATTTTGCTTTTAAATACTGTTGCATTGTATCCATGTATCTTTGTTTTCTGTTATGTTATTTTAAGTATCTATTCCTTCAAAAATATCGGGAAACTTATTATAGCATTTGACCTAAATTATCTACTAGTTTGTTTGTCTTACTGCACAAATTGACGAATTATTTTTTAAAAAATGGTTTTTTTTAACTGTTTAACTATTGAAAACACTTAAAAATATTCTTTTATTGAAATTCTCAACGTTTCTATGTTGAAAGTGTAGTTATACGAGTTGTAAAATTTGCATATGCGAGTCAAAGCGGCTTGAACTGTGAAATATTGTGTAAGTTTGTGAAAAATGAAATAAAGTGTGACTTTTTAATTAATGTTGTGGGACTGAATTTCTTATTTTTCAACTTTTTTTTCAGAAATATTTCTTTCGATATGCACATTTATTTTCATCACTAGGTTTTTTATTATATTTATATGAACAAATAAATGAAATATATTAATTGTTTTTTTAGTACATTGAGAGATAAATTTCTAAAATCGAAATGAATTAGATTTTATGTTTTTACTTGGGAATTTTTAATAAAAATTAAACTCTGGATCTAAAAATAAAAAATCTTTAACCCATCGACTGCAAACTACGAAAAACCTAGTAGTAATCGTGTGTACCAGACTGCCGGCTACGAGATGTTTCGTACTTTGGGCTGAAATTTTAGACTGATTATATATCTCTATTTGAGCTAGGAAATATTAAAAAGGATGAATGAAAAATTTATATAGGTCAAAAACAATTAATTATCAATTTTTACTATTAAAATTATAACATAGACGAATAGATTACATATAGTATAATAAGTATATAAATATGAATGTATTCCAAAAATTTAAATAATGCTTTTATAGTTGTTGTTGTGTATGATGAGCTTTAAAGCAAGGATCAACGTGAAGAGCTGGGTTGTTGGGACACATTGGACAAAAATACCTAATCTCCTTATATTTTGCTTTTTGTTTTGTTTTGTGCACATTCGACATGGTTTTGTAAGTATACTTTTTTCTCGTCAGAGGAAGGTGTTCTAAGTATTTAAAATCAGTTGAAATAGCACGTAGGTGGATCCAAAAAAAAAAGTTTGCAAGTCGAATAAAAGAATATTTATTATTAATAGATAGAAAATACAAAAAAGAATTAAGAGGTATACGTGCCTATCACATTTCGACATAATCACAGAATCTATTTAGGAATTTATCAAAACGCAAGATCAATTTGCTAAACCCATCTGGGGAGAAATCTGGTCCTATAGTCCATTGAGCCAGGTCTCAACGGACGTTTTCACAGAACTGTCTTGGAATATCGCAACAAATCAGAAACGATATGTTGCACGCTACCATAGCTCAGTCCCAGCTCTAACGAGATTTCACGCATACTTACCCGTCGATCATTTTGAATCATTTCTTCATGTCGTGCCTTGTTGATTTCTGTCGTTGAAGAACTTGGCCGGCAGCTCCCTGTCATATTGTGGTTTTTGATTTCCTGTCTTCCTGATTGAAAAGAGTGACACAATTTCCCTACTTGTTGTCTGCTCATTGCAGATGCGGATGCATTCTTTATCCATAAAAATTGAATCACGGCTTGCACTCCAAACGAGACCAATTTCCTAAGAGTCTTGCAATTTCAATCGTCCTGAACCGTATGAAAACTTTCCCTACCTACCCGCAAACCAGCTGTATGACAAGTAGCGTCATTTGTCTCCACTCTGGGGAAACAAAATTTATCCACAATATGTAGTTTTAAATGCTGAGGCTTGTAACTTTTTTTTTTATCTATCCTCGTAATATAGTTCTTGTTTTCTCCTGCATTGCTGCCTTCGTCCTCAAATAAATGCATAACTGATTGATAAAATTGATGCATATTTTTATTCCCTCAATTATTTTGGTTACATAACTTATATGCATTCTGTAGGAAGATTTGGAAGCAGGGGAGAGGGACTTTCTTGTATCAACAGATGGTTTTCCTGTAGTCTGTTAATTATTACTTACCAGTTTATTTTATTTTTTTACAACTCTTTAACTACCATTGCCTTATAGACTTTTCCCAGCGACAATCATTACATATTTGTATGAAAATCTGACTTAACATTACACATCTGATTGTCGCCAGAGGAAATTAAGTGATGAGCTTGTAAAATCAAGTAAAACGAAAAAAAAACCTTGTATATGAAGATTTTATTGAAAAAAACCACTACAGACGATATTACTCGTATGGTACACAGCACAATAATCTTATTTAGTGGCGACAATCTACAAAATACCTCGAAGTGTTTTTTTTTCTTTTTTGTAAATAAAAATTTCTGTTAAATGCTATTACAACATCATATCAATAACTTCATATTATATTTTGTAAAATGCCATGTTGTTTTCTTTAAAATAAAGCCTTAGACGTTCTAAATTTACCTGGCAGTCAGTGGACTAAACACTAAGCATACAGCATGCTCTATTTTTTGTAAATTTATAAAATTTTGTATAAGTTCTCAATTGTTCATTCGCTTAACATTCTAATTTTAAATTAAATTTCATTTTAAGTGGCTTATATGAGAGCAGAATCAAAAAAACTTTCGAAACACACTATACAAAAAAAAATATATTAATCATATAAGTAAACTTGTACGACATACTTCAAAAAAATCCGTAAAACTTTCACTTATTTGCTTCCAAATATCCTTAAATGTTACGTGTATATAAAAAATAGTTCAGGGTAGCTTCCAGATGCGAAATCAATAGAAAAATTAAAAATGTTTTAATATAGTTTAAGCGAAAAAAACATTTTTCAATAATATATTTAAAACATTAATATTTAAATATTGCGCATGAATAAGTATTAATAATAATAATAATAATAATAATAAACATTTACAGTGAAAATTGTTCAACACGAAACTGGGGAGAAATGCAACTAAAATAAAAACTGTTCAAACATTTCCGTAATTTGCTCTCTTTTTTTTAAATTATTGTTGACAAAGTAATACCAAAATCTTTACAGATTTCCGCTTTCGTCTTTTTTTTTATCAACAGCCTTAAGAAGCTTCATCTTTATTTTAAGCTAAATAATAGTCTTCTTTCCCTCTCAGCTTTTTGCCATTCGTGTGCTCGAAAAATAATTCTTCTAAAATATAAAAAAATAATGCGAACCAATCTCACTAAATTTTACTCACACTGCGATGTCCCGAGTTTGAAAGCAAACTGATTAGAGAAGAGATGTTTTTGTGTGTTGTTTACAGGGATGGAGGGTTAAAGTCTCTTATATAAACGAAATTTGTGCTTGAGCCGCAGGCTATTCAAAGCCAAGTTAGTCTCCTTTCCACGAGGCATGTGAAACCACCTC
>BMAO01008960.1:0-39144 GCA_019973975.1 Trichonephila clavata | reverse complement strand
CATTATTCATGTAGCAAATATTCTTTTTCGTAAATAAAGTATTCTTAATGTGTATTTAAGCAGTTTATGCTCAATTTTCTTCTAAAGTAATGTTTTAAAAGTTTTGTACGTAGATTGCATACACGTGGCGTCATCTGCAGTCATTACACTAAAGCTGCCAAACATGGCGTCCGAGCATTTATGAAGCAAAGATATATGTATTTTTTTCGTAATTTTTAAAATTTCTAGACCATTTCTGACATTTTTACATTTCAAGGTGGATTTATATGAGTAATTTACGTTCTCAACAAAAGTTTCATATCCAAATAATCTGATTTCATTAAGTTAAAGTACCCTGACCTTTCAGTACATTAGAAGTCCACCTTAATAGAATGTTCAAAAGTAATTAAAATAAAGAAAAAAAAACAATGTTTTTGCAAGTTTTCGGGCACGCTAAAAATCCTAATAAATGGTGAGTGATGATTTATCATCACTGAAACTACTGAAAAAATATATTTTATCTTTAAGTTTGTAGGAACCGCTACTCCGATTTTCAGTATCTAAAAAGCATTTGATATCGAATATTGAAATGCATTTAAATTTAAAAATGTGCTTCAAGAAACATTTTTATATTTATCATTATAAATTTGTCTAGGATAAAACCTAAACAACTAATTTACTTCATGTATTTTATTTTTACACCACTACATTTATTACTGTTCTTAAAATAAGAATTATTTCGTGCTTCCCCACTGTGCAAGATACGGCAGATTGTTACGCTTATGGTTTCAATCTTCCTGAGGGCTTGCCATATTAAAGCGGCACAGATCAGAGGCCGAGTTGAATGTGACTCGTTCTTTGTAGAAGTTCCGTACATTTATGAAAATATAAGTGTTTCTCACTTTTAGTACAGCCGGGGCGTTTAAAGTCCCTTAGCAAGAATGAGAGCTCTCTTTTCGTTGTAAGAAACAGAGGTGCCGCTAGGGATTCTGTCATTTCCCTAGAATACATCAGAATTTTAAAACAAGTTATTAATACTATTTATTTAATGGCGAAAAACTATATTGATTTCAGATAACGTAAGTGATTTTTACTTTTATCACTCAGATATGGAACAAATATTAATATTAAAAGATTTTGTAAGTAAAAAATCTCGGGGAAAAAAATTCCCATTTGAAAAATAATTACTAAATTAATGTTCCTTTACTGACTCACATGCGTTTGAAAATTAACCAGTCAAAGCTGATCAATATTGCTACTAAGAGATAAATACAGTCGGCTCTCAAGTATTCGAAGTTGGAAAGACCAATGAAAAATTTCGAATTTTCAAGACGGTAGGAAAAACTCCAAAAAGAGAAATTTTCTCAAACACATTTTTCTTGAAACTATGCAATAAATAACAATTGTACATATGCATAAACTTATTTTAAAGTATTTTTCAAAAAGTACATATTATATACAGTATAAAAAAATTTATACAAAAGTTGTATTAAAAGTACTGTATTAAAGGAATACATTCTGTTCATGTCACGGGTTTTAAATAATTCGACGGACCAAGTCTTTTGACTAATTTTTTTAAAAAAACTTAACAATTACAATTAAATACTTATAGGTGAATTGATTATGGGTTTCGTAGTAAGAGCATTGTTACCCAAGTTACTGATTGCCGACAGTCATTCAGCTTCTCTGGAATGTTACATACGGAGGGTAGAGGGCGCTCGCAGGCGTCAACTTCACGTCCGGCCTTGCCATGTTCGCATGCAAGAACTTAACAATTTGTATCTTAACGTAAAATAAGTAATAATTTTTAAACATGAATTGATACAAGTAAATATTTAGTGAATATGCGATTGATCATAAACATGAATTTGAGTGAGAATTAGCTACACACAAATAATAGAATACATGGACCTACGAAATTGTATGATAAGAAATTTGATACATGACACAATGTCGCCCATCCGGTATTGTGGTTAGCGATGCTGACTGCTGTGCCGTAGGGCGTGGGCTCGTATCTCGGAGAAGACAGGGATGTTTGTTAAATGTATAGTGCCTTCGCGGCATGGGGTACTCTAAATAGCCGTCGAGTTGCAAGTCCTCTCGTGAGGTTGGTGAAGGGAAGCGAGGTGGAGGCTCCTGACCACTCCCAGGGTGTTCTCCATCAAAATTGGGGCTGAACCGAGCCAAATTGTACTATTACCTACATGGTGCTCAAAGCTACGGCTAACTACAGGCGTACATTATAGCCCGTTGCCATGATGAATTTCATAGGCCTCGATCTGACTGCGTCAGACGGTGGCATTAGCAGCTACAACAATAGAAATACATTGAATTCAAACAATAAATGCAAACTTTAATAATATCATAGATAGCCGAAACACTTTTAATTTTCAATAGGCTGTACACTCAGTCTATTAATAGACCTTTTGTAAACACCTTTACGAGTTTTTATGTCTGCAAATCTGTCTTATCCTTCCCCTTGTATATTTTTACAACACGTCCCAATAACCATTTACATAAGACGGAAGATTTTCTTCTCTAAAACCATACCTCTCAATTTGTGATATTCTTTATTAACAATCCATTTTGTTCTTTGTTGCAGAATATTTAAAAAAGAAAGGCTCCACCTTTTCCAGATCGTTTGAACTGATTTAGTTATTCTTTGCCCAACATTTAAATGATTTAATTCCCATTGTGTGCATGAGAGACGGTTCGAATATAGCTGTGATTGGTCTCCCGATTAAAAAGTGCACTGGGGTCAAAACCTCTAAATCATCTACTTCGGACGAAAGTGGAGTAAGAGGTCGAGAGTTCAAAATTGCTTAGATTTGCGTTATTAAAGTCAAAATTCTTCATAACTAAATTTTGAATTTCTCGCAACATGTTTAAAAAGATATTTTAAAGATTTGATATTAGCCTCCCAAAGACCTCCCAGTTTGGACTTCTAGGGGGAATAAACGACCGTTCAATTTCTTCTGCAAAAACGCAAATAGACTCTCTTCTCTTACTAATATAATCAAAGCTTTCATTTCTCGGTTAGCTCCTATCATGTTAGTACCATTATCCGAAAATATTTTATGACAGTATTTAACAATAATATCAGTTAGTCTACTTTTCGTGGGAAGTAATATAAGATGTTTACTTGAGTAGGGAAGTTGAGAGTATTCCAGTCTTCCAACTACTCGAATGATTCCCTTATCATCTAGAAATGAGGATAAATTTAAAATGTTACTTCTAATACAAATGTCATCACCATTTTGTATAGCTCTCATTTCCGTATAGAATGAGCCAAGTTGAATTTGTTTTATTAAATAGCCTCCACATATCATCTGACGTAAGGGGTCCCTTTCTCTTGTTAGCTAGATTTCTACAATTGAATAGAACCTGTAAAGAAAACTTAACACTCGAACGATAGTTAGAAATCTTTTTTCTACGAGAAAGTAAGTAATCAAAAAATGTTTGATTAAAATTTTAAAGTCAATACAACATTTTTTAAAAAAAGTGTTTAGTGTGTTCAGACAAATACACTTCTTCATTCAGTTCCGGGAACTCAGAAACTGTTTCCGCGAATTCATCAGAATTCATTAGAAACGCTGGACCATTCGACCACTTGTTGTTAGAAAGATGTAAATCAGCACTAAGTCCCGTAAATAAGAAAACCGAGGGATTATCTTGTCCTGAGCAATGAAACCAAGAATCAGGAACTAATCTTGGAATCCTTAGTTGAACTAAGAAGAACAGTTCTTTACACCAGATCAACCACTTTTTCTTTAACTTCGGGTGTACAATTTTATCCTAAGGAATTTCTTTCTTTCTTTATTTTTTTTTTTTTGTGCAAAATTCCTGTATGAGGAATTTTATTCTTTTTGTGAAAGGGAAAAGCAATCCAAAAGGATCAAATATCTTCCCTACAGTTTGTAATTGAATTATTGTAGTATTTTCGACCTTTTCTATTATTTCTTGATTCAAACAATCAAGAATCATTCCTGTGTATTGTGTATTAAGTGCTTCATCTCTTCGTAACCTTCGCCACAATTTCGGGGAAAGTTGTTTTGCCACAGATAGTTTTCCGACAATATCCATTCCAATGTTTACGAAAGGGTTATTCAACTACACACCGATTATTATCAAATCGTACGGTTTCTTTAAAAACATTCATAGCTTCGTCATCCTCACGGTAGCAAGAGTCATCTTTTATGCCAAGTGATTCACGCTCACAAAATAGTTTTGATGTTCCTCAATAGGATCATTTCACCTCTAGCTTTCATACCCGGAGTTGCACGGGCTTTCTCTACTTTTAGAAAAAATTTCCGTTCTCTTCACAAAATCAGCATGACCAATATTCTTTTTCGAAGTAACTTTGGCTTCTATGTTTTTTCCTCTCCTCTAAGCCCGGCGTTGCACGGGCTTATACCGAGGGTATAACTTAATCCCCATGTTAATTTCCTCCCTTTATTCTATTCCAACACTTTGGTGTGGGTTTGACGCGTACGATGTGAGTGCATCACCCGTGAATGCGTGTCATGCCTTTGTTGCTTAACAATTTCCCTTCTCTTTACAAATTCTCGATCCTAGTACCACTGAAGACCCGCCGTGCAGGGGCGGGATGCACGTAAAATATGTCGAGAGCTCAAACGTCCTCTCGTTGGTGTGGTGTGGTAGTTAGGAGAGGGGGGTTGCAGCTCAGGTGTCGTCCGCGTCACTTCACCATGATTCAAAATTACGCAGACCGTCCCCAAAAGCTCTCGTGTTGCTCGTGTCGACGTTAATATTCACTCAACTTCACAAATTCAGCACTTCCAATATTATTTTCCGAAATTACTTTGATTTCTTTGTTTCTTTCCTCTCCGCTTAGCCCGGCGTTGCACGGGCTTTTACCGAGTGAATAACTTCATCCCCATGGAAATTTCGTGTTTCCCTCAGGCCGATAGCACTTGTGTGTGTGTGTATGCGCGCGATGTGAGTGATTTCTTTAACAATCTCATAAAAACTCCCTGTTTCGAAATTTGTTCTTGCGTTGGTGTGGTGTGGTAATTATTAAAGATGGGTGAAAGCTCATGTGTCGTCCTCGTCACTTGAGCATGGTTGAAAATTTCGAGGTCCGTCACCAAAAACCCTCGAATAGGCAAACAGTGCGAATTTAAAAATCACCCACTCACTTTCCAATTCTTTCGTTTTACCGAGTGAATAACTTCATCCCCATGGAAATTTCGTGTTTCCCTCAGGCCGATAGCACTTGTGTGTGTGTGTGTGTGTATGCGCGCGATGTGAGTGATTTCTTTAACTATGTCATAAAAATTCCCTTTTTCGAAATTTGTTCTTGCGTTGGTGTGATGTGGTAATTCTTAAAGATGGGTGAATGCTCAGGTGTCGTCCTCGTCACTTGAGCATGGTTGAAAATTTAAAGGTCCGTCACCAAAAACCCTTGAATAGGCAAACAGTTCGAATTTAAAAATCACCCACTTTCACTTTCCAATTCTTTCCTTTTCCTGAGTGAATAATTTCACCTCCATGGAAATTTCGTGTTTCCCTCAGGCCGATAGCACTTGTGTGTGTTTGTGTATGCGCGCGATGTGAGTGATTTCTTTCACTATGTCATAAAAACTCCCTTTTTCGAAATTTGTTCTTGCGTGGTGTGGTGTGGTAATTATTAAAGATGGGTGAAAGCTCAGGTGTCGTTCTCGTCACTTGAGAATGGTTGAAAATTTCGAGGTCCGTCACCAAAAATTTTCGAATAGGCAAACAGGGTGAATTTTAAAATCACCCACTCACTTTCCAATTCTTTCGTTGCAATTTTTTATTTCCCGGAAACGAAAATGTAGTCTTTTTAAAAATAGTTGTATGCTGAAAAAAAAAAGAAAGTATAAATTTTTAAAATTACAAAATTTCACTACTATTTTGATTCTTGGAGTAAAATTGTGAGGATTTTTTGAAATATTCGACTCGGGGGAAAAAAGTTTCATGAAATTACCTTTATAAAAGAAGAAATTATTAAATGATTGATTTAAGTATTTTTGAGTGTTTTATTAAAATTTGTTCAAAAAAGTTTTTGGCTTTTTTTTAAAATCACTGATTCTAAAAGTTTTAAATTGAAAATTTCGAAGTCCGTCGCCAAAAAACTCTGGAGTAGGTGAACAGTGCGACTTTTTAAAAATCCCTCACTCACATTTCAATAACGGAAAAAATATTGCAACAGCAAGTTTGACCTTGGCCACTGAGCGTTAAACAGAAGGGGAAAAAAATAATAATAATGATTCTCGCGCATGCGCAAAGCCTTTAGAATATCTTTAAAGTTTTCATTATTTTTGAGGGCTCAATTTTTAATTGAAAATTTCAAGTTTTCACATATTGATTGGAAACAACAATAATTTTTGAAGAAAAAAGGTTACAAAAATAATGCTTATATTATTTCTCGCAAAAACTTTATTTTATGAAAATCACAAAAAAAATCTTTAAAATCCGTAATTTTTAAGCAAAATCGACACACGGGGAAAAATTTCATGCAATTTTTTTTTTCAATGAAGAAATTATTAAATGATCGATTTAAGTATTTTGAGTGTTTTTATTGTAAAGTATTGTAAATTTTTCATATGCAAGAGTATATTTTTTTTATTCTTGATTATTTTAGGGCCCCGGTGCATAGCATCCATTGACCACTCCCTGCAGAAATTAGCTGCAGAGGAGAGGAAAAAACATAGAAGCCAAAGTTACTTCGAAAGAGAATTTTGGTCCTGCTGATTTTGTGAAGAGAACGGAAAATTTTTCTAAAAGTAGAGAAAGCCCGTGCAACGCCGGGCCATGAAAGCTAGTTTGTATTATAAAGTATTGTAAAGTTTTCATATGCAAGAGTATATTTTTTTTTTATTCTTGATTATTTTAGGGCCCCGGTGCATAGCATCCATTGACCACTCCCTGCAGAAATTAGCTTTAAGAGCTTTCAGTCTGGTTGAAATGACAATTCTACAAATGTTTCACTCACTAAGAAAGTATACACCCCACAATAACCCCTTTTCAGTCCCAAAATAGATTCCAATCGCCTCCCCCTGAAATAAACAGCTATCCTGTTCACGTTTCCCCCCACCCTCGTTAACCTTATCTCAAGGTCACTTGACCGTTTCATCTTGGAAACAAATTGACAGAACTTCCTTCTTTCATTCCAATGAAGAGGGTCCCCTCCCTAACAATGACGTCATCTCATGACGTAGTCTAGGGTTACTTTAATTCTCTTACCCCTTCCCCTTTCATATAAAAAAAAACAGAATTAGTGTTTCTGAAGTGATTAAAATCATTATTCATGTAGCAAAATATTCTTTTTCGTAAAATAAAGTATTCTTAATGTGTATTTAAGCAGTTTATGCTCAATTTTCTTCTAAAGTAATGTTTTAAAAGTTTTGTACGTAGATTGCATACACGTGGCGTCATATGCAGTCATTACACTAAAGCTTGCCAAACATAGCGTCCGAGCATTTATGAAGCAAAGATATATATATTTTTCGTAATTTTAAAATTTTCTAGACCATTTCTGACATTTTTACATTTCAAGGTGGATTTATATGAGTAATTTACGTTCTCAACAAAAGTTTCATATCCAAATAATCTGATTTCGTTAAGTTAAAGTACCCTGACCTTTTCAGTACATTTAGAAGTTCACCTTAATAGAATGTTCAAAAGTAATTAAAATAATGAAAAAAAAAACAATGGTTTTTGCAGATTTTCGGGCACGCTAAAAATCTTAATAAATGGTGAGTGATGATTTATCATCCCGAAACTACTGAAAAAATATATTTTATCTTTAAGTTTGTAGGGAACCGCTACTCCGATTTTCAGTATCTAAAAAGCATTTGATATCGAATATTGAAATGCATTTAAATTTAAAAATGTGCTTCAAGAAACATTTTTATATTTATCATTATAAATTTTGTCTAGGATAAAAACCTAAACAACTAATTTACTTCATGTATTTTATTTTGATACCACTGCATTTATTACTGTTCTTAAAATAAGAATTATTTCGTGCTTCCCACTGTGCAAGATACCGCAGATTGTTACTTTTATTGTTTCAATCTTCCTGAGGGCTTGCCATATTAAAGCGGCACAGATCAGAGGCCGAGTTGAATTTGACTCGTTCCTTGTAGAAGTTCCGTACATTTTTGAATTTATAAGTGTTTCTCAACTTTTAGTACAGCCGAGGCGTTTGAAGTCCCTTAGCAAGAATGAGAGCTTTCTTTTCGTTGTAAGAAACAGAGGTGCCGCTAGGGATTCTGTCATTTCCCAAGAATACATCAGAATTTTAAAACAAGTTATTAATACTATTTATTTAATGGCGAAAAACTATATTGATTTCAGATAACGTAAGCGATTTTTACTTTTATCACTCAGATATGGAAAAAATATTAACCCTCTGGGTGGCTGAGGCTCTAATTGAAACTCATTCAAAAGCGGTCTACTTTTTCAAAGCTGGCGGTAGCGAAACGGTTCCTGTGTACTTTTGGGAACTGCTTCGAAAATGCACCACAGTTTTATGCCTTCCCCCCTTTAAGATACGGGAGGTCTACAAGCGCTTTTGTTGGGGACGATTTTATTGCTTTTTCGGTTTCTGTGTTGTTGGAAAAAGGGGAGATTTCTCATTCATAGCTGTTGCCTTGGGAGAAAATTGTGTGATGAACGTTGGATCCACATCACGGCGAACAGAAACCATCCAATTTGTTGAATCATAGTAACAAGCAAATAAAGGATAAAAAATAAAGATTTAAAGAAAAGGCGAGTTAAAAGTTGAAAAATATTTTTAATAAGCAAAAGAAAATTAATTTTTTTCTCCTATTACTTTTTAAAACTAAAAAAAAAAAAAAAAACATTTTGATTTTGATATTACGATTTGATCAAGACAGAAGTAATCCGTAATCATTGTTGAATATCAGACTAAGAAAACGCAAACCGATTTTCCTGTTTTTTTTTCTTTCTTTTTTTAAAAAAAAATTATGAGGTAAAAAAGTAAAAGTGATAATTTTTTTTAAAAAGCAAAATGAGAATAAATGTAGTATCATTATATACCAATGATTCACAAAGGTATCTATATGCACTCCCAGGGGTCTATGACGACCTGCAAGAGTTCCACGCGAGTAAAAAAATAATTTGGGGGCTCATGAGGTGTAAATGGGGGTCTATGATCGTGGTTCTCATTAAACCAGATCATGACGTTAATCTTTAAAAAAAATTGATCCAGTGGGAACCAGATTTTACCAATTTAACGTTTACTAAATTTAGTGAGGTTAGTTTAACAACATAAAAGTTGACTACCATACTAGGTGATAACCTAAATTTTATTAATACAAGGAATATTTCAGCATTTTTTTCCAAAATTAAGCTAAAGAAGTATAATATTGAACGTCACGAATTTTTTAAATTTGTCACAGTCTGTCAGGACATTTTAACCTACGTTTAACATTTAAATGCCCTTACTCAGATTTTGAAACTAAGTTTGAGATTGTTTTTTTGGTAATACAGCAGTAGACAATGATTTCAAATAGTCGCTTTGAAAAAAAAAGTGTCATATTGCAATAGGAACTTATTAGAATAGGTCCTAATGAAGATCTTATAGAAACGGATGTCAGTAATTTTGGCTTTAAAAAGACGTACCTGATATTTGTCACAAAATAGGGAATATCATGAGAAAGTTTTTAAATGTGTTTTTCCTTGTGAGAGGGAGTTTCACTGAGTTTGCCAATCTCAAAACAAAAAAAAGAAAGGAAAAGAAAGAAAGAAGTAGGCACTTACGAAAAAGTAAGGTTAGGGTTAAACCTGACAAGATTGATATTAAATATTGAAAATTTGTTATTGAAACACCAGATTCATCCTTCTCTTTAAAAGCATTTGCTCAGTTATTTTGTTTTAACTTTAATTCATTATATGCGCTTCTTAAGTTTTAAACGCAGAACTATACTTCATTACAGTTAAAAATTTAATTTTTTGAAAGTAGTAGCACCAATTATCAAAAAGACATTTAAGTTGATAAATTTGCAAAAATTTAATATTAGGTAGGCAGGGGTCTACCCGAAACCTAAAAACATGGCAAGGGGTCTATGAGACAAAAAAGTTTGGGAACCTCTGTTATATATACGATGAAGAAGTTTGTACAATAAAACTGGGCTTTCTGCATTTTATTATATTTTTAATTTAAAAAAACATTAAAGAGATTTTAATACTTTTAATTTATGCAAATTTTAATCCTTAAATTTATACTTTTCTGTTGAATGAATTTTTTCGGCATAAATCAAATCTCATCATAACAACTTGCACTAAGAATAAAATAATACTCTCACCACTTCAGCATTTGTGTCGGAACCACATAATACACTTTCAATCAATAATTTTAATAAGGAAATATATTTTTCTTAAATGTGTTAAATGCGAAAGCGTTTCTTCCCATTTTCTACTCAGATTTGATTTTCATCTTTTCGTTTCTTTAGTATTACATCCTTTAAATGCATATTCGCATATATTTATAAATTGGAAATTGTCATCCGTAACTACATCTTTCAATTCAGTCATTGCAAAGATGTGTGTGCATTACTGATTAATTTTGTCTTTTAAAAACAGTGCACTTAAAACATTTTACATAAGTAAAATTAACTGACAATTAATAATATAAGAAATTTTATAAGCAATTTTAACATTTAGAGATGTATCCTTAATTCCAGGATTAGAACCTTACAAATTGTTATTTTATTCTTAAATATTAACAGTATAAATTCATCATCCTCATAATTCATTCTATATTGCAAGAAAACCCTACCTTTTGCTTTTGAAATGTTATTATATTAAAAATTTTGGGTAGTTTTGTAAAAAAATTACACATGTGGAAAAAACGGATTATAATTTTTGGTTTTTAAATAATATTCTCTTAAGTGTCGAGAATTTTTTCAAATTTAAGGCATAATAACAAAAACATCAGGGTTTTTTAAAAAAATTTTGTGGCCCATATATTTGGAAAGCTTGCTCCAATTGAACTGGGATCTCTCTCTTATCATTTTAGGATACTTTCAAACTGTAAAAAAAGCCTAGGCTCTAGGCTGGATCTTAGACAAAGCATACATTCCAGAAGACCTGAAAACCAATGAGGTTTTAAGAAATTTTAAGTTTTCTGAGATTTTATTTTAGTTTTGAATTCACTTTAAAGTATTTTTGCAATTCTAAATTAAATTAATTGAAAATATTTTTGAACACAAGCCACTTTTTCGTGTGAAATGGGTATTAACTGAAATTTTAATTTCTAAAATCATTTCTGTTTGCTATGTTTTGAAGCTTTTGAGTTCTCTCACATTTACTTAATTAAGATTAATTTAAAGACCACTATATTTATTTGTACACATAATTTATATAATTTAAAAGCTTTTTACTTTGTTTTCATTAATTTTTTCCTGTTGAAAAATGGCATGACAAAAATGTAAGCAGGCTTCTGTGAGAAATAACTTTTGAAAGGGAAGGAATACGCGACTGTAATCTATAAATCTAAAATCCAGCTTTCACAGATGATGTTACAATTAGACTTCAAAATGTAAATGTTCTGAATACAAATGTTGTAGAAAGAACTAAATATTTCCCTGATGTCTAAACTACATTATAGTAAATATTTTGTAGTACTACTTCAGTATTTTCAAGTCATGCAACAAAAACCCAAACTTGCTAAACTACCCCGATTTAGAAAAAAAAAATTGACATTATTTACAAACTTGATGATTTCGGGATTACCTTTATATCACTATTATTTTGTGCGTATAAATGTTTTGTGTATTTAAAACTCCTGTGAAAATATTAGGTTTAGATGAAACCGAATAATCTATCAAAGTAACAAATGTTATTAATATTGCGTAAAAGAATATTTTGAATTAAAAAAGATATTTTCAGTCATAATTATTTCAAGTAGTGTTTGGATGTAGAACATAAGTTAGAAAATAACATATTAAAAATTAGGGCTTTACAGACACTATTAGTTTTTGTTTTTGCCTTTCCAAATTTTATAAAAGTGAGTTTTTCAGACTTTTAATTTTGAAAATGTGTTTTCTAATCCCTAACGCTTTTTTTTCCAATCTTGAAATATCTTGTAAATACTCCCAAACATATGATCCATAAAAGTTCATATGGATTTAGGACTGGGAGCTCCAGTTATGTTTTTTAAAAAATCTTAAAGTTAATATTTGAAAAATTTCGTGTTTTTCCAGGTTTAGCTATAAAAATAATTATTAAAATCCAACAAGGAAATAGATTTTAAATTCTATACTTTTTGTTTCCAATAATCTAAGAAATATAAATCATTTTCAATAATTAAATAGTTTTAATAATTTAGTATTTTATAAAAGTGTTAAAAAACTTTCAAAATGTTCAATGCTTTAAAATTGTTAAATAAATGGCTTGTCAAACTAACTTATTATTTTCAGAATCAATATAATAGCGTAATTTGAATATAAAACAAAAATTTATTTTACTGTTATAAAACTGTTTATGACTTCTACTCATAATGTAAAAAGAATGAAATATATAAATATATAACTTAGTGCAGTCAAAAACAATCATAATTTGTAAAACTCCGACCCCACTACTAATTCCAATACATTTTACAAACTGTAGCTAAAAACAATTATATACTTACAGGACCAAAAATTTATTTATATATGGAAATATTTTTCCTTATTAAATATATAATGAATAATTACACGATGATTTCTAAAATCCTAAAAGCCTTTAATGGAGAAAAAGCCCGACATAATTTGGATAGTTAGAAATTTCATTATATAAATATGCATGCTTTAAAACAAATAAATTTGCAAAGAAAAAGCAATTTACAAAATTTTTTGTATTTACTGAATATAAAATAAATCAGAATTCATCCTCAAATATACATAATTGTGTAAGAAAAGGTTTTGTTCATTTTACAAACAATTGCAAAGAAACTTTTATAAATAATAATTTAAACAGGTATAAATAGCAAAAATTATCAAAGAAGTATACAAAATATTATTAAAATTTGCTATAAAATGTTTAGTCAAAGCAAAATACCTTTTACAAAGCCAAAATTTTATCTAAACAATTGTACATTACTGAAGCTAGAAGTGTACATATGCATATAGAGGGCAAAAACAAATATATTTGTTCAAAACATTTTTAAACCATTAATTTTAAGAAAAAAGATTTTGTATACATTGATAGATACGTCATTGATTGATTGATATACGTCGTTTATAGTACTGTCACAGTGTGATATTTTTCGAAACACGGCGCTGCACACAGTCCAACATTACAGTCTTTTACATTCAAAACGTGTTTCTCTTCGAATGCGTTTTCCGTTATCATTTTTCTTAAGGGAGCATACGACACATTTTCGTGGTGGTTTGTTTTTTCTTGAAGAGTCACTTTCCACATATGAAGCCCATATTTCCATTTATGCCTTCCAATTAAACGGACTACATTTTCAGAAATTTCGAGGTAACAAAGTTTCGAGAATCGGAATTACTACTTCCTTCTTCCATCAATCGTTCAATCAGTTTCATTCGAAAACCAATATGATTTAAAATACCGCCATTTTTTTTTAAAGATAGTGAAGGAATTCCACACAATTTGATTTAACAAATGTCGAAAAATCTTCTTGTAGTATTTCCTTTGTTGATTTCGGGCAACAGGATAGTAAGATAGACACTGGTCTGATCTATCAACACCACCCAATGGTGGTATTATAAAACAGCACTGCTTTTGGTTTCATTTTCACAGAATCTCGTTTCTTAGCTTTGACTTCCCTCATATCAACGTTATGAAAAATGCTAATCATATGCAGGGGTTTTATATCCTTGTACTTCAAAACACACATTTTTCCCTTTTGGAAGGCAATAATTTCCACTTTCTTCACTTTAGAATCTTTTAATGAAACAGGTAAACCTTTTCTAGGTAACGGACTCGTGGCTGGCGTATCATGAGTTCGAGCTCATTACCACTGAAGACCCGCCATGTAGGGGCACGATGCACGTTAAATCTGTCAAGAGCTGAAACGTCCCTCTGTTGGTGTGTTGTGGTAGTTAGGAGAAGGAGAGAGGTGCTAGCACAGGTGTCATCCTCGTCACTTGACCATGGTTCAAAATGACGAGGTTCGTCGCCAAAAGTTCTCGAGTATAGCTGAACAGAGCGACGTTAATATTCACTCACTCACTCAACCAAATTGTATGAAATTTACGGAATAAATGAAAAAATATTAGAAGTGGAATATATTAAAAATTCAATTTAAAATTTTAAATATCCAAAGAATTATTAGTATTTATGGTAAATATTTTTCAACTGCGTACGCGAGATACCTACATAAATATATTTTTCGAAATTCAAATGCAGAATTTCAGTGCAGCTAATATAAAATTCCTGGTTTTGTATGGTTAAGATTACAAAAAATGTCAAAATTTTAATTACTTGTTCTTCAGCCAACCTCTATAATAGAATCTAAATGATAAGAGATTTTGCATAAATAGATATTTTTTTAACTTGAATTTAAAATGGATCTTTATATTTATTTATTAACGCAAATGTCAACTGTAAATTTGTCCAGGTGCTTTTCATTTCTCTTTGCCCGAAGATTCAAGCTTAAAAATTTGAGCTTGTTGTTCTCATTCTCTTTGAAGGAAACTGAAGTTCAGACATTAAAAATTCTATTATATTCGTTATCTAAACAATACAAAACTAGGAATTGTATGTAAGATACTCTGAACACCTGGCTTTGATATTATGAAAAACTAAAGGATTTAAATAGGTTTTTTTTGTTGTTATTTTTATCAATGTGTACAAAATTTTTGCAAGTTCTGTTGTACAGAAACTTAAAAATTATTCATGTTTAGAATTTTAAAAGTTTAACATGTTTTAAATTTTGAACCTTTTTTTATATAAATTTTTGACACAAACGAAATAATTCCTTTAAAAAAAAACTTAGAAGTATTAATTAAAATAAGAAAAACGAAACTGTAAAATATCCTCATTGTTTTGATAAATACTTTGAATTTAAGCATAGATATATCATAGATATTTTTAGAGATACATTATAAAAAAAACTTAATTCTACTTGAGAATTTTAAGGTAAAGAAAAGAATGTGATTTTATCAAGCTACCCTTTTCCTTCCCAATTCGTTGAATTTCAAATTAATATTAAATCAAAAGTGAGTATATCATCTATATTACTTATGTGATGGAACTTAAAAAATGATTTAAATGAAAGATTTATAAAAATGCTTAGATCGTGAAAACTACATCAAAGAATTTATTTAATTCAAACCCAAAAAAATTTCAAGTCAAGTTTACTTACAAACTTTAACTGATAGTCCGTACGCTCTGGAGGTTTTAAATTCTTCCCAGTTTTTTACGATTGCTGCAGGGGAAGAACAGGGCAAGCCATAAAACTTCCTGTCAGAGTCCATTGTGTCACACCAACCCTCCCTAATTATCCTTCAAGATGTTAAGCCTTTAAAGGGGGGAAAGGATTTCGGAAAAAGACGTCTCTAACACTTTCCAAGCTGTTACTTGAGGAGGAAAAAACACGTTTGGTGCATTTTTGGTGAGTCCCCGGTCTTACGGGTAAAAACGTGTGGTGCGTTTTTGAAGCATCTCAGGATGGCAGAAAAAGACGTTTGGAACGCTTAAAGGGTTAATATTAAAAGATTTGTAAGTAAAAAATCTCGGGAAAAAAAATTCCCATTTGAAAAATAATTACTAAATTAATGTTCCTTTACTGACTCACATGCGTTTGAAAATTAACCAGTCAAAGCTGAATCAATGTTGCTACTAAGAGATAAATACAGTCGGCTCTCAAGTATTCGAAGTTGGAAAGACCAATGAAAAATTTCGAATTTTCAAGACGGTAGGAAAAAACTCCAAAAAGAGAAATTTTCTTCTAACACATTTTTCTTGAAACTATGCAATAAAATAACAATTGTACATATGCATAAACTTATTTTAAAGTATTTTCAAAAAGTACATATTATATACAGTATAAAAAAATTTATACAAAATTTGTATTAAAAGTACTGTATTAAAGGAATACATTCTGTTCATGTCACGGGTTTTAAATAATTCGACGGACCAAGTCTTTTGACTAATTTTTTTAAAAAAACTTAACAATTACAATTAAATACTTATAGGTGAATTGATTATGGGTTTCGTAGTAAGAACATTGTTACCCAAGTTACTGATTGCCGACAGTCATTCAGCTTCTCTGGAATGTTACATACGGACGGTAGAGGGCACTCGCAGGCGTCAACTTCACGTCCGGCCTTGCCATGTTCGAATGCAAGAACTTATCAATTTGTATCTTAACGTAAAATAAGTAATAATTTTTAAACATGAATTGATACAAGTAAATATTTAGTGAATATGCGATTGAACATAAACATGAAATTTGAGTTGAGAATTAGCTACACACAAATAATAGAATACATGGACATACGAAAATTGTATGATAAGAAATTTGATACATGACACAATGTCGCCCATCCGGTATTGTGGTTAGCGACGCTGACTGCTGTGCCGTAGGGCGTGGGCTCGTATCCCGGAGAAGACATGGATGTTTGTAAATGTATAGTGTCTTCGCGGCATGGGGGTACTCTAAATAGCCGTCGAGTTGCAAGTCCTCTCGTGAGGTTGGTGGAAGAGGAAGAGAGGTGGGAGGCTCCTGACCACTCCCAGGGTGTTCTCCCAAAAAAATGGGGTGGAACCGAGCCAAATTGTACTATTACCTACATGGTGCTCAAAGCAACGGCTAACTACAGGCGTACATTATAGCCCGTTGCCATGATGAATTTCATAGGCCTCGATCTGACTGCGTCAGACAGGTGGCATTAGCAACTACAACAATGGAAATACCTTGAATTCAAACAATAAATTCAAAGTTTAATAATATCATAGATAGCCGAACACTTTTAATTTTCAATAGGCTGTACACTCAGTCTATTAATAGACCTTTTGTAAACATTTTTACGAGTTTTTATGTCTGCAAATCTGTCTTATCCTTCCCCATGTATATTTTTACAACACGTCCCAATAACCATTTTCACAAGACGGAAGATTTTCTTCTCTAATTAAAACCATACCTCTCAATTTGTGATTTTCTTTATTAACAATCCATTTTGTTCTTTGTTACAGACTATTTAAAAAAGAAAGGCTCCACCTTTTCCAGATCGTTTGAACTGATTTAGTTATTCTTTGCCCAACATTTAAATGATTTAATTCCCATTGTGTGCATGAGAGACGGTTCGACTATAGCTGTGATTGGTCTCCCGATTAAAAAGTGCACTGGGGTCAAAACCTCTAAATCATCTACTTCGGACGAAAGTGGAGTAAGAGGTCGAGAGTTCAAAATTGCTTAGATTTGCGTTATTAAAGTCAATAATTCTTCATAACTAAATTTTGAATTTCTCGCAACATGTTTAAAAAGATATTTTAAAGATTTGATATTAGCCTCACAAAGACCTCCCCAGTTTGGACTTCTAGGGGGAATAAACGACCGTTCAATTTCTTCTGCAAAAACGCAAATAGACTCTCTTCTCTTACTAATATAATCAAAGCTTTCATTTCTCGGTTAGCTCCTATCATGTTAGTACCATTATCCGAAAATATTTTATGACAGTATTTAACAATAATATCAGTTAGTCTACTTTTCGTGGGAAGTAATATAAGATGTTTACTTGAGTAGGGAAGTTGAGAGTATTCCAGTCTTCCAACTACTCGAATGATTCCCTTATCATCTAGAAATGAGGATAAATTTAAAATGTTACTTCTAATACAAATGTCATCACCATTTTGTATAGCTCTCATTTCCGTATAGAATGAGCCAAGTTGAATTTGTTTTATTAAATAGCCTCCACATATCATCTGACGTAAGGGGTCCCTTTCTCTTGTTAGCTAGATTTCTACAATTGAATAGAAACCTGTAAAGAAAACTTAACACTCGAACGATAGTTAGAAATCTTTTTTCTACGAGAAAGTAAGTAATCAAAAAATGTTTGATTAAAATTTTAAAGTCAATACAACATTTTTTTAAAAAAGTGTTTAGTGTGTTCAGACAAATACACTTCTTCATTCAGTTCCGGGAACTCAGAAACTGTTTCCGCGAATTCATCAGAATTCATTAGAAACGCTGGACCATTCGACCACTTGTTGTTAGAAAGATGTAAATCAGCACTAAGTCCCGTAAATAAGAAAACCGAGGGATTATCTTGTCCTGAGCAATGAAACCAAGAATCAGGAACTAATCTTGGAATCCTTAGTTTATCTAAGAAGAACAGTTCTTTACACCAGATCAACCACTTTTTCTTTAACTTCAGGTGTACAATTTTATCCCAAGGAATTTCTTTCTTTCTTTCTTTTTTTGTGTGCAAAATTCCTGTATGAGGAATTTTATTCTTTTTGTGAAAGGGAAAAGCAATCCAAAAGGATCAAATATCTTCCCTACAGTTTGTAATTGAATTATTGTAGTATTTTCGACCTTTTCTATTATTTCTTGATTCAAATAATCAAGAATCATTCCTGTGTATTAAGTGCTTCATCTCTTCGTAACCTTCGCCACAATTTCGGGGAAAGTTGTTTTGCCACAGATAGTTTTCCGACAATATCCATTCCAATGTTTACGAAAGGGTTATTCAACTACACACCGATTATTATCAAATCGTACGGTTTCTTTAAAAACATTCATAGCTTCGTCATCCTCACGGTAGCAAGAGTCATCTTTTATGCCAAGTGATTCACGCTCACAAAATAGATTTGATGTTCCTCAATAGGATCATTTCACCTCTAGCTTTCATGGCCCGGCGTTGCACGGGCTTTCTCTACTTTTAGAAAAATTTTCCGTTCTCTTCACAAAATCAGCATGACCAATATTCTTTTTCGAAGTAACTTTGGCTTCTATGTTTTTTCCTCTCCTCTAAGCCCGGCGTTGCACGGGCTTATACCGAGGGTATAACTTAATCCCCATGTTAATTTCCTCCCTTTATTCTATTCAAACACTTTGGTGTGGGTTTGACGCGTACGATGTGAGTGCATGACCCGTGAGTGCGTGTTATGCCTTTGTTGCTTAACAATTTCCCTTCTCTTCACAAATTCTCGATCCTAGTACCACTGAAGACCCGCCGTGCAGGGGCGGGATGCACGTAAAATATGTCGAGAGCTCAAACGTCCTCTCGTTGGTGTGGTGTGGTAGTTAGGAGAGGGGGGTGCCAGCTCAGGTGTCGTCCGCGTCACTTCACCATGGTTCAAAACTACGCAGACCGTCCCCAAAAGGCCTCGTGTTGCTCGTGTCGACGTTAATATTCACTCAACTTCACAAATTCAGCACTTCCAATATTATTTTCCGAAATTACTTTGATTTCTTTGTTTCTTTCCTCTCCGCTTAGCCCGGCGTTGCACGGGCTTTTACCGAGTGAATAACTTCACCCTCATGGAAATTTCGTGTTTCCCTCAGAGCCGATAGCACTTGTGTGTGCGTGTGTGTATGCGCGCGATGTGAGTGATTTCTTTAACAATCTCATAAAAACTCCCTGTTTCGAAATTTGTTCTTGCGTTGGTGTGGTGTGGTAATTATTAAAGATGGGTGAAAGCTCATGTGTCGTCCTCGTCACTTGAGCATGGTTGAAAATTTCGAGGTCCGTCACCAAAAACCCTCGAATAGGCAAACAGTGCGAATTTAAAAATCACCCACTCACTTTCCAATTCTTTCGTTTTACCGAGTGAATAACTTCATCCCCATGGAAATTTCGTGTTTCCCTCAGGCCGATAGCACTTGTGTGTGTGTCTGTGTATGCGCGCGATGTGAGTGATTTCTTTCACTATGTCATAAAAACTCCCTTTTTCGAAATTTGTTTTTGCGTTGGTGTGGTGTGGTAATTATTAAAGATGGGTGAAAGCTCAGGTGTCGTTCTCGTCACTTGAGAATGGTTGAAAATTTCGAGGTCCGTCACCAAAAATTTTCGAATAGGCAAACAAGGTGAATTTTAAAATCACCCACTCACTTTCCAATTCTTTCGTTGCAATTTTTTATTTCCCGGAAACGAAAATGTAGTCTTTTTAAAAATAGTTGTATGCTGAAAAAAAAGACAGAAAGTATAAATTTTTAAAATTACAAAATTTCACTACTATTTTGATTCTTGGAGTAAAATTGTGAGGATTTTTTGAAATATTCGACTCGGGGGAAAAAAGTTTCATGAAATTACCTTTATAAAAGAAGAAATTATTAAATGATTGATTTAAGTATTTTTGAGTGTTTTATTAAAATTTGTTCAAAAAAGTTTTTGGCTTTTTTTTAAAATCACTGATTTTAAAAGTTTTAAATTGAAAATTTCGAAGTCCGTCGCCAAAAAACTCTGGAGTAGGTGAACAGTGCGACTTTTTAAAAATCCCTCACTCACATTTCAATAACGGAAAAAATATTGCAACAGCAAGTTTGACCTTGGCCACTGAGCGTTAAACAGAAGGGGAAAAAATAATAATAATGATTCTCGCGCATGCGCAAAGCCTTTAGATATCTTTAAAGTTTTCATTATTTTTGAGAGCTCAATTTTTAATTGAAAATTTCAAGTTTCCACATATTGATTGGAAACAACAATAATTTTTGAAGAAAAAAGGTTACAAAAATAATGCTTATATTATTTTTCGCAAAAACTTTATTTTATGAAAATCACAAAAAAAATCTTTAAAATCCGTAATTTTTAAGCAAAATCGACACACGGGGAAAAATTTCATGCAATTTTTTTTTTCAATGAAGAAATTATTAAATGATCGATTTAAGTATTTTGAGTGTTTTTATTGTAAATTATTGTAAATATTTCATATGCAAGAGTATATTTTTTTTATTCTTGATTATTTTAGGGCCCCGGTGCATAGCATCCATTGACCACTCCCTGCAGAAATTAGCTGCAGAGGAGAGGAAAAAACATAGAAGCCAAAGTTACTTCGAAAAAGAATTTTGGTCCTGCTGATTTTGTGAAGAAAACGGAAATTTTTTCTAAAAGTAGAGAAAGCCCGTGCAACGCCGGGCCATGAAAGCTAGATTGTATTATAAAGTATTGTAAAGTTTTCATATGCAAGAGTATATTTTTTTTATTCTTGATTATTTTAGGGCCCCGGTGCATAGCATCCATTGACCACTCCCTGCAGAAATTAGCTTTAAGAGCTTTCAGTCTGGTTGAAATGACAATTCTACAAATGTTTCACTCACTAAGAAAGTATACACCCCACAATAACCCCTTTCAGTCCCAAAATAGATTCCAATCGCCTCCCCCTGAAATAAATAGCTATCCTGTTCACGTTTCCCCCCACCCTCGTCAACCTTATCTCAAGGTCACTTGACCGTTTCATCTTGGAAACAAATTGACAGAACTTCCTTCTTTCATTCCAATGAAGAGGGTCCCCTCCCTAACAATGACGTCATCTCATGACGTAGTCTAGGGTTACTTTAATTCTCTTACCCCGTCCCCTTTCATATATAAAAAAAGCAGAATTAATGTTTCTGAAGTGAGTAAAATCATTATTCATGTAGCAAAATATTCTTTTTCGTAAAATAAAGTATTCTTAATGTGTATTTAAGCAGTTTATGCTCAATTTTCTTCTAAAGTAATGTTTTAAAAGTTTTGTACGTAGATTGCATACACGTAGCGCCATCTGCAGTCATTACACTAAAGTTTGCCAAACATGGCGTCCGAGCATTTATGAAGCAAAGATATATATATTTTTCGTAATTTTAAAATTTTCTAGACCATTTCTGACATTTTTACATTTCAAGGTGGATTTATATGAGTAATTTACGTTCTCAACAATAGTTTCATATCCAAATAATCTGATTTCATTAAGTTAAAGTACCCTGACCTTTTCAGTACATTTAGAAGTCCACCTTAATAGAATGTTCAAAAGTAATTAAAATAATGAAAAAAAAACAATGTTTTTGCAGGTTTTCGGGCACGCTAGAAATCCTAATAAATGGTGAGTGATGATTTATCATCCCCGAAACTACTGAAAAAATATATTTTATCTTTAAGTTTGTAGGGAACCGCTACTCCGATTTTCAGTATCTAAAAAGCATTTGATATCGAATATTGAAATGCATTTAAATTTAAAAATGTGCTTCAAGAAACATTTTTATATTTATCATTATAAATTTTGTCTAGGATAAAAACCTAAACAACTAATTTACTTCATGTATTTTATTTTGATACCACTACATTTATTACTGTTCTTAAAATAAGAATTATTTCGTGCTTCCCCACTGTGCAAGATACGGCAGATTGTTACTTTTATTGTTTCAATCTTCCTGAGGGCTTGCCATATTAAAGCGGCACAGATCAGAGGCCGAGTTGAATTTGACTCGTTCCTTGTAGAAGTTCCGTACATTTTTGAAAATATAAGTGTTTCTCAACTTTCAGTACAGCCGGTGCGTTTGAAGTCCCTTAGCAAGAATGAGAGCTCTCTTTTCGTTGTAAGAAACAAAGGTGCCGCTAGGGATTCTGTCATTACCCAAAGAATACATCAGAATTTTAAAACAAGTTATTAATACTATTTATTTAATGGCGAAAAACTATATTGATTTCAGATAACGTAAGCGATTTTTACTTTTATCACTCAGATATGGAAAAAATATTACAATTAAAAGATTTTGTAAGTAAAAAATCTCGGGAAAAAAAAATTCCCATTTGAAAAATAATTACTAAATTAATGTTCCTTTACTGACTCACATGCGTTTGAAAATTAACCAGTCAAAGCTGAATCAATGTTGCTACTAAGAGATAAATACAGTCGGCTCTCAAGTATTCGAAGTTGGAAAGACCAATGAAAAATTTCGAATTTTCAAGACGGTAGGAAAAAACTCCAAAAAGAGAAATTTTCTTCTAACACATTTTTCTTGAAACTATGCAATAAAATAACAATTGTACATATGCATAAACTTATTTTAAAGTATTTTCAAAAAGTACATATTATATACAGTATAAAAAAATTTATACAAAAGTTGTATTAAAAGTACTGTATTAAAGGAATACATTCTGTTCATGTCACGGGTTTTAAATAATTCGACGGACCAAGTCTTTTGACTAATTTTTTTAAAAAAACTTAACAATTACAATTAAATACTTATAGGTGAATTGATTATGGGTTTCGTAGTAAGAGCATTGTTACCCAAGTTACTGATTGCCGACAGTCATTCAGCTTCTCTGGAATGTTACATACGGACGGTAGAGGGCGCTCGCAGGCGTCAACTTCACGTCCGGCCTTGCCATGTTCGCATGCAAGAACTTAACAATTTGTATCTTAACGTAAAATAAGTAATAATTTTTAAACATGAATTGATACAAGTAAATATTTAGTGAATATGCGATTGAACATAAACATGAAATTTGAGTTGAGAATTAGCTACACACAAATAATAGAATACATGGACATACGAAAATTGTATGATAAGAAATTTGATACATGACACAATGTCGCCCATCCGGTATTGTGGTTAGCGACGCTGACTGCTGTGCCGTAGGGCGTGGGCTCGTATCCCGGAGAAGACAGGGATGTTTGTAAATGTATAGTGCCTTCGCGGCATGGGGGTACTCTAAATAGCCGTCGAGTTGCAAGTCCTCTCGTGAGGTTGGTGGAAGGGGAAGAGAGGTGGGAGGCTCCTGACCACTCCCAGGGTGTTCTCCCTCAAAATTGGGGTGGAACCGAGCCAAATTGTACTATTACCTACATGGTGCTCAAAGCTACGGCTAACTACAGGCGTACATTATAGCCCGTTGCCATGACGAATTTCATAGGCCTCGATCTGACTGCGTCAGACAGGTGGCATTAGCAGCTACAACAATAGAAATACCTTGAATTCAAACAATAAATTCAAAGTTTAATAATATCATAGATAGCCGAACACTTTTAATTTTCAATAGGCTGTACACTCAGTCTATTAATAGACCTTTTGTAAACACCTTTACGAGTTTTTATGTCTGCAAATCTGTCTTATCCTTCCCCTTGTATATTTTTACAACACGTCCCAATAACCATTTACATAAGACGGAAGATTTTCTTCTCTAAAACCATACCTCTCAATTTGTGATTTTCTTTATTAACAATCCATTTTGTTCTTTGTTGCAGAATATTTAAAAAAGAAAGGCTCCACCTTTTCCAGATCGTTTGAACTGATTTAGTTATTCTTTGCCCAACATTTAAATGATTTAATTCCCATTGTGTGCATGAGAGACGGTTCGACTATAGCTGTGATTGGTCTCCCGATTAAAAAGTGCACTGGGGTCAAAACCTCTAAATCATCTACTTCGGACGAAAGTGGAGTAAGAGGTCGAGAGTTCAAAATTGCTTAGATTTGCGTTATTAAAGTCAATAATTCTTCATAACTAAATTTTGAATTTCTCGCAACATGTTTAAAAAGATATTTTAAAGATTTGATATTAGCCTCCCAAAGACCTCCCCAGTTTGGACTTCTAGGGGGAATAAACGACCGTTCAATTTCTTCTGCAAAAAACGAAAATAGACTCTCTTCTCTTACTAATATAATCAAAGCTTTCATTTCTCGGTTAGCTCCTATCATTTTAGTACCATTATCCGAAAATATTTTATGACAGTATTTAACAATAATATCAGTTAGTCTACTTTTCGTGGGAAGTAATATAAGATGTTTACTTGAGTAGGGAAGTTGAGAGTATTCCAGTCTTCCAACTACTCGAATGATTCCCTTATCATCTAGAAATGAGGATAAATTTAAAATGTTACTTCTAATACAAATGTCATCACCATTTTGTATAGCTCTCATTTCCGTATAGAATGAGACAAGTTGAATTTGTTTTATTAAATAGCCTCCACATATAATCCCTTTCTCTTGTTAGCTAGATTTCTACAATTGAATAGAAACCTGTAAAGAAAACTTAACACTCGAACGATAGTTAGAAATCTTTTTTCTACGAGAAAGTAAGTAATCAAAAAATGTTTGATTAAAATTTTAAAGTCAATACAACATTTTTTTAAAAAAGTGTTTAGTGTGTTCAGACAAATACACTTCTTCATTCAGTTCCGGGAACTCAGAAACTGTTTCCGCAAATTCATCAGAATTCATTAGAAACGCTGGACCATTCGACCACTTGTTGTTAGAAAGATGTAAATCAGCACTAAGTCCCGTAAATAAGAAAACCGAGGGATTATCTTGTCCTGAGCAATGAAACCAAGAATCAGGAACTAATCTTGGAATCCTTAGTTGATCTAAGAAGAACAGTTCTTTACACCAGATCAACCACTTTTTCTTTAACTTCGGGTGTACAATTTTATCCCAAGGAATTTCTTTCTTTCTTTCTTTCTTTTTTTTTTTGTGCAAAATTCCTGTATGAGGAATTTTATTCTTTTTGTGAAAGGGAAAAGCAATCCAAAAGGATCAAATATCTTCCCTACAGTTTGTAATTGAATTATTGTAGTATTTTCGACCTTTTCTATTATTTCTTGATTCAAATAATCAAGAATCATTCCTGTGTATTAAGTGCTTCATCTCTTCGTAACCTTCGCCACAATTTCGGGGAAAGTTGTTTTGCCACAGATAGTTTTCCGACAATATCCATTCCAATGTTTACGAAAGGGTTATTCAACTACACACCGATTATTATCAAATCGTACGGTTTCTTTAAAAACATTCATAGCTTCGTCATCCTCACGGTAGCAATAGTCATCTTTTATGCCAAGTGATTCACGCTCACAAAATAGTTTTGATGTTCTTCAATAGGATCATTTCACCTCTAGCTTTCATGGCCCGGCGTTGCACGGGCTTTCTCTACTTTTAGAAAAATTTTCCGTTCTCTTCACAAAATCAGCATGACCAATATTCTTTTTCGAAGTAACTTTGGCTTCTATGTTTTTTCCTCTCCTCTAAGCCCGGCGTTGCACGGGCTTATACCGAGGGTATAACTTAATCCCCATGTTAATTTCCTCCCTTTATTCTATTCCAACACTTTGGTGTGGGTTTGACGCGTACGATGTGAGTGCATGACCCGTGAGTGCGTGTCATGCCTTTGTTGATTAACAATTTCCCTTCTCTTCACAAATTCTCGATCCTAAAACCACTGAAGACCCACCGTGCAGGGGCGGGATGCACGTAAAATATGTCGAGAGCTCAAACGTCCTCTCGTTGGTGTGGTAGTTAGGAGAGGGGGGTTGCAGCTCAGGTGTCGTCCGCGTCACTTCACCATGGTTCAAAATTACGCAGACCGTCCCCAAAAGGCCTCGTGTTGCTCGTGTCGACGTTAATATTCACTCAACTTCACAAATTCAGCACTTCCAATATAATCTTCCGAAATTACTTTGATTTCTTTGTTTCTTTCCTCTCCGCTTAGCCCGGCGTTGCACGGGCTTTTACCGAGTGAATAACTTCACCTCATAGAAATTTCGTGTTTCCCTCAGGCCGATAGCACTTGTGTGTGCGTGTGTGCGTGCTATGCGAGTGATTTCTTTAACAATCTCATAAAAACTCCCTTTTTCGAAATTTGTTCTTGCGTTGGTGTGGTGTGGTAATTATTAAAGATGGGTGAAAGCTCAGGTGTCGTTCTCGTCACTTGAGAATGGTTGAAAATTTCGAGGTCCGTCACCAAAAAGTTTCGAATAGGCAAACAGGGTGAATTTTAAAATCACCCACTCACTTTCCAATTCTTTCGTTGCAATTTTTTATTTCCCGGAAACGAAAATGTAGTCTTTTTAAAAATAGTTGTATGCTGAAAAAAAGACAGAAAGTATAAATTTTTAAAATTACAAAATTTCACTACTATTTTAATTCTTGGAGTAAAATTGTGAGGATTTTTTGAAATATTCGACTCGGGGGAAAAAAGTTTCATGAAATTACCTTTATAAAAGAAGAAATTATTAAATGATTGATTTAAGTATTTTGAGTGTTTTATTAAAATTTGTTCAAAAAAGTTTTTGGCTTTTTTTTAAAATCACTGATTCTAAAAGTTTTAAATTGAAAATTTCGAAGTCCGTCGCCAAAAAACTCTGGAGTAGGTGAACAGTGCGACTTTTTAAAAATCCCTCACTCACATTTCAATAACGGAAAAAATATTGCAACAGCAAGTTTGACTTTGGCCACTGAGCGTTAAACAGAAGGGGAAAAAATAATAATAATGATTCTCGCGCATGCGCAAAGCCTTTAGAATATCTTTAAAGTTTTCATTATTTTTGAGGGCTCAATTTTTAATTGAAAATTTCAAGTTTTCACATATTGATTGGAAACAACAATAATTTTTGAAGAAAAAAGGTTACAAAAATAATGCTTATATTATTTCTGGCAAAAACGTTATTTTATGAAAATCACAAAAAAAATCTTTAAAATCCGTAATTTTTAAGCAAAATCGACACACGGGAAAAAATTTCATGCAATTTTTTTTTTCAATGAAGAAATTATTAAATGATCGATTTAAGTATTTTGAGTGTTTTTATTGTAAAGTATTGTAAATTTTTCATATGCAAGAGTATATATTTTTTATTCTTGATTATTTTAGGGCACCGGTGCATAGCATCCATTGACCGCTCCCTGCAGAAATTAGCTGCAGAGGAGAGGAAAAAACATAGAAGCCAAAGTTACTTCGAAAAAGAATTTTGGTCCTGCTGATTTTGTGAAGAGAACGGAAAATTTTTCTAAAAGTAGAGAAAGCCCGTGCAACGCCGGGCCATGAAAGCTAGATTGTATTATAAAGTATTGTAAAGTTTTCATATGCAAGAGTATATTTTTTTTATTCTTGATTATTTTAGGGCCCCGGTGCATAGCATCCATTGACCACTCCCTGCAGAAATTAGCTTTAAGAGCTTTCAGTCTGGTTGAAATGACAATTCTACAAATGTTTCACTCACTAAGAAAGTATACACCCCACAATAACCCTTTCAGTCCCAAAATAGATTCCAATCGCCTCCCCCTGAAATAAACAGCTATCCTATTCACGTTTCCCCCCACCCTCGTCAGCCTTATCTGAAGGTCACTTGACCGTTTCATCTTGGAAACAAATTGACAGAACTTCCTTCTTTCATTCCAATGAAGAGGGTCCCCTCCCTAACAATGACGTCATCTCATGACGTAGTCTAGGGTTACTTTAATTCTCTTACCCCGTCCCCTTTCATATAAAAAAAAGCAGAATTAGTGTTTCTGAAGTGATTAAAATCATTATTCATGTAGCAAAATATTCTTTTTCGTAAAATAAAGTATTCTTAATGTGTATTTAAGCAGTTTATGCTCAATTTTCTTCTAAAGTAATGTTTTAAAAGTTTTGTACGTAGATTGCATACACGTGGCGTCATCTGCAGTCATTACACTAAAGCTTGCCAAACATGGCGTCCGAGCATTTATGAAGCAAAGATATATGTATTTTTCGTAATTTTAAAATTTTCTAGACCATTTCTGACATTTTTACATTTCAAGGTGGATTTATATGAGTAATTTACGTTCTCAACAAAAGTTTCATATCCAAATAATCTGATTTCATTAAGTTAAAGTACCCTGACCTTTTCAGTACATTTAGAAGTCCACCTTAATAGAATGTTCAAAAGTAATTAAAATAAAGAAAAAAAAACAATGTTTTTGCAGGTTTTCGGGCACGCTAAAAATCCTAATAAATGGTGAGTGATGATTTATCATCTCCGAAACTACTGAAAAAATATATTTTATCTTTAAGTTTGTAGGGAACCGCTACTCCGATTTTCAGTATCTAAAAAGCATTTGATATCGAATATTGAAATGCATTTAAATTTAAAAATGTGCTTCAAGAAACATTTTTATATTTATCATTATAAATTTTGTCTAGGATAAAAACCTAAACAACTAATTTACTTCATGTATTTTATTTTGACACCACTACATTTATTACTGTTCTTAAAATAAGAATTATTTCGTGCTTCCCCACTGTGCAAGATACGGCAGATTGTTACTTTTATTGTTTCAATCTTCCTGAGGGCTTGCCATATTAAAGCGGCACAGATCAGAGGCCGAGTTGAATTTGACTCGTTCCTTGTAGAAGTTCCGTACATTTTTGAAAATATAAGTGTTTCTCAACTTTTAGTACAGCCGGGGCGTTTGAAGTCCCTTAGCAAGAATGAGAGCTCTCTTTTCGTTGTAAGAAACAGAGGTGCCGCTAGGGATTCTGTCATTTCCCAAGAATACATCAGAATTTTAAAACAAGTTATTAATACTATTTATTTAATGGCGAAAAACTATATTGATTTCAGATAACGTAAGTGATTTTTACTTTTATCACTCAGATATGGAAAAAATATTAATATTAAAAGATTTTGTAAGTAAAAAATCTCGGGAAAAAAAAATTCCCATTTGAAAAATAATTACTAAATTAATGTTCCTTTACTGACTCACATGCGTTTGAAAATTAACCAGTCAAAGCTGAATCAATGTTGCTACTAAGAGATAAATACAGTCGGCTCTCAAGTATTCGAAGTTGGAAAGACCAATGAAAAATTTCGAATTTTCAAGACGGTAGGAAAAAACTCCAAAAAGAGAAATTTTCTTCTAACACATTTTTCTTGAAACTATGCAATAAAATAACAATTGTACATATGCATAAACTTATTTTAAAGTATTTTCAAAAAGTACATATTATATACAGTATAAAAAAATTTATACAAAAGTTGTATTAAAAGTACTGTATTAAAGGAATACATTCTGTTCATGTCACGGGTTTTAAATAATTCGACGGACCAAGTCTTTTGACTAATTTTTTTAAAAAAACTTAACAATTACAATTAAATACTTATAGGTGAATTGATTATGGGTTTCGTAGTAAGAGCATTGTTACCCAAGTTACTGATTGCCGACAGTCATTCAGCTTCTCTGGAATGTTACATACGGACGGTAGAGGGCGCTCGCAGGCGTCAACTTCACGTCCGGCCTTGCCATGTTCGCATGCAAGAACTTAACAATTTGTATCTTAACGTAAAATAAGGAATAATTTTTAAACATGAATTGATACAAGTAAATATTTAGTGAATATGCGATTGAACATAAACATGAAATTTGAGTTGAGAATTAGCTACACACAAATAATAGAATACATGGACATACGAAAATTGTATGATAAGAAATTTGATACATGACACAATGTCGCCCATCCGGTATTGTGGTTAGCGACGCTGACTGCTGTGCCGTAGGGCGTGGGCTCGTATCCCGGAGAAGACATGGATGTTTGTAAATGTATAGTGCCTTCGCGGCATGGGGGTACTCTAAATAGCCGTCGAGTTGCAAGTCCTCTCGTGAGGTTGGTGGAAGGGGAAGAGAGGTGGGAGGCTCCTGACCACTCCCAGGGTGTTCTCCCTCAAAATTGGGGTGGAACCGAGCCAAATTGTACTATTACCTACATGGTGCTCAAAGCTACGGCTAACTACAGGCATACATTATAGCCCGTTGCCATGATGAATTTCATAGGCCTCGATCTGACTGCGTCAGACAGGTGGCATTAGCAGCTACAACAATAGAAATACATTGAATTCAAACAATAAATGCAAACTTTAATAATATCATAGATAGCCGAACACTTTTAATTTTCAATAGGCTGTACACTCAGTCTATTAATAGACCTTTTGTAAACACCTTTACGAGTTTTTATGTCTGCAAATCTGTCTTATCCTTCCCCTTGTATATTTTTACAACACGTCCCAATAACCATTTACATAAGACGGAAGATTTTCTTCTCTAAAACCATACCTCTCAATTTGTGATATTCTTTATTAACAATCCATTTTGTTCTTTGTTGCAGAATATTTAAAAAAGAAAGGCTCCACCTTTTCCAGATCGTTTGAACTGATTTAGTTATTCTTTGCCCAACATTTAAATGATTTAATTCCCATTGTGTGCATGAGAGACGGTTCGACTATAGCTGTGATTGGTCTCCCGATTAAAAAGTGCACTGGGGTCAAAACCTCTAAATCATCTACTTCGGACGAAAGTGGAGTAAGAGGTCGAGAGTTCAAAATTGCTTAGATTTGCGTTATTAAAGTCAATAATTCTTCATAACTAAATTTTGAATTTCTCGCAACATGTTTAAAAAGATATTTTAAAGATTTGATATTAGCCTCCCAAAGACCTCCCCAGTTTGGACTTCTAGGGGGAATAAAAGACCGTTCAATTTCTTCTGCAAAAAACGCAAATAGACTCTCTTCTCTTACTAATATAATCAAAGCTTTCATTTCTCGGTTAGTTCCTATCATGTTAGTACCATTATCCGAAAATATTTTATGACAGTATTTAACAATAATATCAGTTAGTCTACTTTTCGTGGGAAGTAATATAAGATGTTTACTTGAGTAGGGAAGTTGAGAGTATTCCAGTCTTCCAACTACTCGAATGATTCCCTTATCATCTAGAAATGAGGATAAATTTAAAATGTTACTTCTAATACAAATGTCATCACCATTTTGTATAGCTCTAATTTCCGTATAGAATGAGCCAAGTTGAATTTGTTTTATTAAATAGCCTCCACATATCATCCCTTTCTCTTGTTAGCTAGATTTCTACAATTGAATAGAACCTGTAAAGAAAACTTAACACTCGAACGATAGTTAGAAATCTTTTTTCTACGAGAAAGTAAGTAATCAAAAAATGTTTGATTAAAATTTTAAAGTCAATACAACATTTTTTTAAAAAAGTGTTTAGTGTGTTCAGACAAATACACTTCTTCATTCAGTTCCGGGAACTCAGAAACTGTTTCCGCGAATTCATCAGAATTCATTAGAAACGCTGGACCATTCGACCACTTGTTGTTAGAAAGATGTAAATCAGCACTAAGTCCCGTAAATAAGAAAACCGAGGGATTATCTTGTCCTGAGCAATGAAACCAAGAATCAGGAACTAATCTTGGAATCCTTAGTTTATCTAAGAAGAACAGTTCTTTACACCAGATCAACCACTTTTTCTTTAACTTCGGGTGTACAATTTTATCCCAAGGAATTTCTTTCTTTCTTTCTTTTTTTGTGTGCAAAATTCCTGTATGAGGAATTTTATTCTTTTTGTGAAAGGGAAAAGCAATCCAAAAGGATCAAATATCTTCCCTACAGTTTGTAATTGAATTATTGTAGTATTTTCGACCTTTTCTATTATTTCTTGATTCAAATAATCAAGAATCATTCCTGTGTATTAAGTGCTTCATCTCTTCGTAACCTTCGCCACAATTTCGGGGAAAGTTGTTTTGCCACAGATAGTTTTCCGACAATATCCATTCCAATGTTTACGAAAGGGTTATTCAACTACACACCGATTATTATCAAATCGTACGGTTTCTTTAAAAACATTCATAGCTTCGTCATCCTCACGGTAGCAAGAGTCATCTTTTATGCCAAGTGATTCACGCTCACAAAATAGTTTTGATGTTCCTCAATAGGATCATTTCACCTCTAGCTTTCATGGCCCGGCGTTGCACGGGCTTTCTCTACTTTTAGAAAAATTTTCCGTTCTCTTCACAAAATCAGCATGACCAATATTCTTTTTCGAAGTAACTTTGGCTTCTATGTTTTTTCCTCTCCTCTAAGCCCGGCGTTGCACGGGCTTATACCGAGGGTATAACTTAATCCCCATGTTAATTTCCTCCCTTTATTCTATTCCAACACTTTGGTGTGGGTTTGACGCGTACGATGTGAGTGCATGACCCGTGAGTGCGTGTCATGCCTTTGTTGCTTAACAATTTCCCTTCTCTTCACAAATTCTCGATCCTAGTACCACTGAAGACCCGCCGTGCAGGGGTGGGATGCACGTAAAATATGTCGAGAGCTCAAACGTCCTCTCGTTGGTGTGGTGTGGTAGTTAGGAGAGGGGGGTTGCAGCTCAGGTGTCGTCCGCGTCACTTCACCATGATTCAAAATTACGCAGACCGTCCCCAAAAGCTCTCGTGTTGCTCGTGTCGACGTTAATATTCACTCAACTTCACAAATTCAGCACTTCCAATATTATTTTCCGAAATTACTTTGATTTCTTTGTTTCTTTCCTCTCCGCTTAGCCCGGCGTTGCACGGGCTTTTACCGAGTGAATAACTTCACCCTCATGGAAATTTCGTGTTTCCCTCAGGCCGATAGCACTTGTGTGTGCGTGCTATGTGAGTGATTTCTTTAACAATCTCATATAAACTCCCTTTTTCGAAATTTGTTCTTGCGTTGGTGTGGTGTGGTAATTATTAAAGATGGGTGAAAGCTCATGTGTCGTCCTCGTCACTTGAGCATGGTTGAAAATTTTGAGGTCCGTCACCAAAAACCCTCGAATAGGCAAACAGGGCGAATTTAAAAATCACCCACTCACTTTCCAATTCTTTCGTTTTACCGAGTGAATAACTTCATCCCCATGGAAATTTCGTGTTTCCCTCAGGCCGATAGCACTTGTGTGTGTGTGTGTGTGTATGCGCGCGATGTGAGTGATTTCTTTAACTATGTCATAAAAATTCCTTTTTCGAAATTTGTTCTTGCGTTGGTGTGATGTGGTAATTCTTAAAGATGGGTGAATGCTCAGGTGTCGTCCTCGTCACTTGAGCATGGTTGAAAATTTAAAGTCCGTCACCAAAAACCCTTGAATAGGCAAACAGTTCGAATTTAAAAATCACCCACTCACTTTCCAATTCTTTCTTTTCCGAGTGAATAATTTCATCCCATGGAAATTCGTGTTTCCTCAGGCCGATAGCACTTGTGTGTGTTTGTGTATGCGCGCGATGTGAGTGATTTCTTTCACTATGTCATAAAAACTCCCTTTTCGAAATTTGTTCTTGCGTGGTGTGGTGTGGTAATTATTAAAGATGGGTGAAAGCTCAGGTGTCGTTCTCGTCACTTGAGAATGGTTGAAAATTTCGAGGTCCGTCACCAAAAATTTTCGAATAGGCAAACAGGGTGAATTTTAAAATCACCCACTCACTTTCCAATTCTTTCGTTGCAATTTTTTATTTCCCGGAAACGAAAATGTAGTCTTTTTAAAAATAGTTGTATGCTGAAAAAAAAAAGAAAGTATAAATTTTTAAAATTACAAAATTTCACTACTATTTTGATTCTTGGAGTAAAATTGTGAGGATTTTTTGAAATATTCGACTCGGGGGAAAAAAGTTTCATGAAATTACCTTTATAAAAGAAGAAATTATTAAATGATTGATTTAAGTATTTTTGAGTGTTTTATTAAAATTTGTTCAAAAAAGTTTTTGGCTTTTTTTTTAAAATCACTGATTCTAAAAGTTTTAAATTGAAAATTTCGAAGTCCGTCGCCAAAAAACTCTGGAGTAGGTGAACAGTGCGACTTTTTAAAAATCCCTCACTCACATTTCAATAACGGAAAAAATATTGCAACAGCAAGTTTGACCTTGGCCACTGAGCGTTAAACAGAAGGTATAAACAGAATAATGATTCTCGCGCATGCGCAAAGCCTTTAGAATATCTTTAAAGTTTTCATTATTTTTGAGGGCTCAATTTTTAATTGAAAATTTCAAGTTTTCACATATTGATTGGAAACAACAATAATTTTTGAAGAAAAAAGGTTACAAAAATAATGCTTATATTATTTCTCGCAAAAACTTTATTTTATGAAAATCACAAAAAAAATCTTTAAAATCCGTAATTTTTAAGCAAAATCGACACACGGGGAAAAATTTCATGCAATTTTTTTTTTCAATGAAGAAATTATTAAATGATCGATTTAAGTATTTTGAGTGTTTTTATTGTAAAGTATTGTAAATTTTTCATATGCAAGAGTATATTTTTTTTATTCTTGATTATTTTAGGGCCCCGGTGCATAGCATCCATTGACCACTCCCTGCAGAAATTAGCTGCAGAGGAGAGGAAAAAACATAGAAGCCAAAGTTACTTCGAAAAAGAATTTTGGTCCTGCTGATTTTGTGAAGAGAACGGAAAATTTTTCTAAAAGTAGAGAAAGCCCGTGCAACGCCGGGCCATGAAAGCTAGATTGTATTATAAAGTATTGTAAAGTTTTCATATGCAAGAGTATATTTTTTTTTATTCTTGATTATTTTAGGGCCCCGGTGCATAGCATCCATTGACCACTCCCTGCAGAAATTAGCTTTAAGAGCTTTCAGTCTGGTTGAAATGACAATTCTACAAATGTTTCACTCACTAAGAAAGTATACACCCCACAATAACCCCCTTTCAGTCCCAAAATAGATTCCAATCGCCTCCCCCTGAAATAAACAGCTATCCTGTTCACGTTTCCCCCCACCCTCGTCAACCTTATCTCAAGGTCACTTGACCGTTTCATCTTGGAAACAAATTGACAGAACTTCCTTCTTTCATTCCAATGAAGAGGGTCCCCTCCCTAACAATGACGTCATCTCATGACGTAGTCTAGGGTTACTTTAATTCTCTTACCCCCTCCCCTTTCATATAAAAAAAAGCAGAATTAGTGTTTCTGAAGTGATTAAAATCATTATTCATGTAGCAAAATATTCTTTTTCGTAAAATAAAGTATTCTTAATGTGTATTTAAGCAGTTTATGCTCAATTTTCTTCTAAAGTAATGTTTTAAAAGTTTTGTACGTAGATTGCATACACGTGGCGTCATATGCAGTCATTACACTAAAGCTTGCCAAACATGGCGTCCGAGCATTTATGAAGCAAAGATATATGTATTTTTCGTAATTTTAAAATTTTCTAGACCATTTCTGACATTTTTACATTTCAAGGTGGATTTATATGAGTAATTTACGTTCTCAACAAAAGTTTCATATCCAAATAATCTGATTTCGTTAAGTTAAAGTACCCTGACCTTTTCAGCACATTTAGAAGTCCACCTTAATAGAATGTTCAAAAGTAATTAAAATAATGAAAAAAAAACAATGTTTTTGCAGGTTTTCGGGCACGCTAGAAATCCTAATAAATGGTGAGTGATGATTTATCATCCCCGAAACTACTGAAAAAATATATTTTATCTTTAAGTTTGTAGGGAACCGCTACTCCGATTTTCAGTATCTAAAAAGCATTTGATATCGAATATTGAAATGCATTTAAATTTAAAAATGTGCTTCATGAAACATTTTTATATTTATCATTATAAATTTTGTCTATGATAATAACCTATACAACTAATTTACTTCATGTATTTTATTTGGATACCACTACATTTATTACTGTTCTTAAAATAAGAATTATTTCGTGCTTCCCCACTGTGCAAGATACGGCAGATTGTTACTTTTATTGTTTCAATCTTCCTGAGGGCTTGCCATATTAAAGCGGCACAGATCAGAGGCCGAGTTGAATTTGACTCGTTCCTTGTAGAAGTTCCGTATATTTTTGAAAATATAAGTGTTTCTCAACTTTTAGTACAGCCGGGGCGTTTGAAGTCCCTTAGCAAGAATGAGAGCTTTCTTTTCGTTGTAAGAAACAGAGGTGCCGCTAGGGATTCTGTCATTTCCCAAGAATACATCAGAATTTTAAAACAAGTTATTAATACTATTTATTTAATGGCGAAAAACTATATTGATTTCAGATAACGTAAGCGATTTTTACTTTTATCACTCAGATATGGAAAAAATATTAACCCTCTGGGTGGCTGAGGCTCTAATTGAAACTCATTCAAAAGCGGTCTACTTTTTCAAAGCTGGCGGTAGCGAAACGGTTCCTGTGTACTTTTGGGAACTGCTTAGAAAATGCACCACAGTTTTATGCCTTCCCCCCTTTAAGATACGGGAGGTCTACAAGCGCTTTTGTTGGGGACGGTTTTATTGCTTTTTCGGTTTCTTTGTGTTGGAAAAAGGGGAGATTTCTCATTCATAGCTGTTGCCTTGGGAGAAAATTGTGTGATGAACGTTGGATCCACATCACGGCGAACAGAAACCATCCAATTTGTTGAATCATAGTAACAAGCAAATAAAGGATAAAAAATAAAATTTAAAGAAAAGGCGAGTTAAAAGTTGAAAATATTTTAATAAGCAAAAGAAAATTAATTTTTTCTCCTATTACTTTTTAAAACTAAAAAAAAAAAAAAAAACATTTTGATTTTGATATTACGATTTGATCAAGACAGAAGTAATCCGTAATCATTGTTGAATATCAGACTAAGAAAACGCAAACCGATTTTCCTGTTTTTTTTCTTTCTTTTTTAAAAAAAAAATTATGAGGTAAAAAGTAAAAGTGATAATTTTTTTTTAAAAAGCAAAATGAGAATAAATGTAGTATCATTATATACCAATGATCACAAAGGTATCTATATGCACTCCCAGGGGTCTATGACGACCTGCAAGAGTTCCACGCGAGTAAAAAAATAATTTGGGGGCTCATGAGGTGTAAATGGGGTCTATGATCGTGGTTCTCATTAAACCAGATCATGACGTTAATCTTTAAAAAAAATTGATCCAGTGGGAACCAGATTTTACCAATTTAACGTTTACTAAATTTAGTGAGGTTAGTTTAACAACATAAAAGTTGACTACCATACTAGGTGATAACCTAAATTTTATTAATACAAGGAATATTTCAGCATTTTTTCCAAAATTAAGCTAAAGAAGTATAATATTGAACGTCACGAATTTTTTAAATTTGTCACAGTCTGTCAGGACATTTTAACCTACGTTTAACATTTAAATGCCCTTACTCAGATTTTGAAACTAAGTTTGAGATTGTTTTTTTAGTAATACAGCAGTAGACAATGATTTCAAATAGTCGCTTTGAAAAAAAAAGTGTCATATTGCAATAGGAACTTATTAGAATAGGTCCTAATGAAGATCTTATAGAAACGGATGTCAGTAATTTTGGCTTTAAAAAGACGTACCTGATATTTGTCACAAAATAGGGAATATCATGAGAAAGTTTTTAAATGTGTTTTTCCTTGTGAGAGGGAGTTTCACTGAGTTTGCCAATCTCAAACAAAAAAAGAAAGGAAAGAAAGAAAGAAGTAGGCACTTACGAAAAAGTAAGGTTAGGGTTAAACCTGACAAGATTGATATTAAATATTGAAAATTTGTTATTGAAACACCAGATTCATCCTTCTCTTTAAAAGCATTTGCTCAGTTATTTTGTTTTAACTTTAATTCATTATATGCGCTTCTTAAGTTTTAAACGCAGAACTATACTTCATTACAGTTACAAATTTAATTTTTGAAAGTAGTAGCACCAATTATCAAAAAGACATTTAAGTTGATAAATTTGCAAAAATTTAATATTAGGTAGGCAGGGGTCTACCCGAAACCTAAAAACATGGCAGGGGTCTATGAGACAAAAAAGTTTGGGAACCTCTGTTATATACGATGAAGAAGTTTGTACAATAAACTGGGCTTTCTGCATTTTATTATATTTTTAATTTAAAAAAATTAAAGAGATTTTAATACTTTTAATTTATGCAAATTTTAATCCTTAAATTTATCTTTTCTGTTGAATGAATTTTTTCGGCATAAATCAAATCTCATCATAACAACTTGCACTAAGAATAAAATAATACTCTCACCACTTCAGCATTTGTGTCGAACCACATAATACACTTTCAATCAATAATTTTAATAAGGAAATATATTTTTCTTAAATGTGTTAAATGCGAAAGCGTTTCTTCCATTTTCTACTCAGATTTGATTTTCATCTTTTCGTTTCTTTAGTATTACATCCTTTAAATGCATATTCGCATATATTTATAAATTGGAAATTGTCATCCGTAACTACATCTTTCAATTCAGTCATTGCAAAGATGTGTGTGCATTACTGATTAATTTGTCTTTTAAAACAGTGCACTTAAACATTTTACATAAGTAAAATTAACTGACAATTAATAATATAAGAAATTTTATAAGCAATTTTACATTTAGAGATGTATCCTTAATTCCAGGATTAGAACCTTACAAATTGTTATTTTATTCTTAAATATTAACAGTATAAATTCATCATCCTCATAATTCATTCTATATTGCAAGAAAACCCTACCTTTTGCTTTTGAAATGTTATTATATTAAAAATTTTGGGTAGTTTGTAAAAAATTACACATGTGGAAAAAACGGATTATAATTTTTGGTTTTTAAATAATATTCTCTTAAGTGTCGAGAATTTTTTCAAATTTAAGGCATAATAACAAAAACATCAGGGTTTTTTAAAAAAATTTGTGGCCCATATATTTGGAAAGCTTGCTCCAATTGAACTGGATCTCTCTCTTATCATTTTAGGATACTTTCAAACTGTAAAAAAAGCCTAGGCT
>BMAO01008959.1:0-34705 GCA_019973975.1 Trichonephila clavata | reverse complement strand
ATAATAGTGGGTTTGGTATATTTTATATTTTTAAGAATATATTTAGATAAACTGCATGTACCTATTTCTACATAAATCAGTTCATTTTAGTTACTGTATTTTATATATATATCTCTTCTCTCTTTAACTACAGCAAAACCATTATAAGTAGGTAAAAAATACTTTTTATTTACATTTCGTTACTTTTTGGCAGCGTAACATTAATCAATGTGTTTACTTTCTGAATTGTATGTACTAACAGCTTTGTTATAGTGAAATTATTGATAAATACAAGGAAATGCATTTAAGTATTTATATTTCTTTATTCTTACTCTATTGTTAAACTAACTAGAGTGTATATAATTTTTGCAATGTTTACTTACTTACTTACTTACTCGGGAGAATCAAGCCCACCCAAGGGGTTTCAAGCTGTGAATCGACCCTCCGACATGTAACTTTATTAAGGTAAACAAAAAGTATACAAAGTGGTCCCGAATGAGGGACCCTCCCCACAAAATTCTTGAGAAAAGGGGGATAATACAGATGGAAAACTTTACAATTTTTACAACATTGCAAATGCAAAAAAAAAAAAAAAAAAAAAAAAACAACGACACAACACAACCACAAACACATATACACACACCGACGCTGTCTAACTAATGAGACAGGAAAGATATGAAAAAAGTAATAAGAGAAGCGGGGAACCACTCCTAAAAGGGAAAGATAGAGGAGGTCCAGACATTTATTTATTGTTATATTTTGGAAAGAGCAATAATGGCCGGTTCACGAGCGGAATCAGAGTGGGACCCTGGACATCACCTCTTAGAGCAGAGGTTCCCAAACTTTTTTGTCTCGTAGACCCCTTACCATGTTTTTCGGTTTGGGGTAGACCCCTGCTTACGTAATATTGAATTTTTGCAAATTTATTAACTTAAATGTGTTTATAACAGCTGGTACAGAGCTACTTACTTTAAAAGATTTAAATTTCTATCTGGTGAAGTTTGGTAACTTAAGAAACACATGTTAATTAATTTAAAATTTAAGTGATGCAGAAAATAACTGATTAAAAAAGAAATGCTCAAAGGGATAAATCTGATGTTTCAACAACAAATTTTCAACATTTGTCATCAATCTTGTCAGGCAAAATCCTAAATTTCCTCAGTTAGTAGTGTCCCGCAGACAACCGTGCTGAAACTCCTTCTCACTAGGAAAAGTAATTAAAAACTTCCCCCAATACTGTATAATTCAAGATAAATTACAGGTATGTCTCTTTAAAGCCAAAATTGCTGACATCTGTTTCTAAATTTTATTTTAAGATTTCCATTACTTCTTATTTCGATCAGTTCTTTTTGTAATATGACATTCTTTTTCAATGGACCATAGGAATTCATTGCCTTCTGTGGTAAACACCAAGTAAATGCATTCTCCAGCCTAGTTCAAAACCTGAATAAAGGGCATTTAAATGTTGAATCTAAGTTTAAGACGACATTTTTCTTGGCAGCAATTGAGAGCAATTGAGAAACTAGGAAAAATTCGCTACATCCAATATTATACTCCTGTAGCTTAATTCTGGCAAGAAATGATGAAGTGATGGTTCTTTTTTTTTATATATAAAATTTATGATGTCACATAACTGCAAATTATCCTCATTAACTTTAGTAAATAAATGTGTTAAATATGTAAAATCTGATTTCCATTAGGTTAAGTACTGGATTATTAAATCTCGCAAAAGTACTGGAAAAAAAGTACTCTCTAAAAGTATTGGATTATTAAATCTCGCAAGACTATTCGAAATTGCATCCAATTATGCAAGAGAGCTAAGTACATCCCGAGCATAAGAGATCAACACAGAAAATGATTTCGATCTGAGTATCCGAGACAGATATATCACCAATCTGTAAAAACCGTCAAATTAAACCATTGGAAGTAGGAGAAATAGTTCTTCTGGAAGACGTTAATAAGAACGAACTTTTTTGGGACTTAGCTCGTGTAGAAAAACTGATTCCTGGTCGAGATGGACAGATAAGATTTGCTGTTATTAAAACTGGAAATTCGGAATTCTTGTATTCCACCTAGAGGTGGACAGTCCTGTGTTAAATGTTGCTGATGACTCAACTTCAGTTATAACAAGGAGTGGTAGACTGGTAAAACCCCACAGTCCGTCTGTAAAATTTAAAATTTTAACCTAGCTTTTATACTTGATAATATATTATTCTTTTATGTGTAAGTTAAATTTATTATATATTTTACGTTAAGTATTATATATTTTTAACGTTCTTAAATGTTTTGAGTATCGTTCCAGAGCTACTCAAAAGGTGGGAGTATGTTGAAAAAGAACTATGGAAGTAATACATTGGTTAATGTGGTTTCCTCCCTACTTGTGCGAATGCAATTATATTTAAGTTTTCAGTTCTGCCTAATACTGTTCTATGTTATGGTTGAGCTTTTTACGAGCTCTGTGTGTGTGATATTGCGAATTTAAAGTTTATACGTAAGTAACATAAAAATAGTCTGTATAATTAATGTATATAACTGTGTTTTGTGTGTGGATAAACTGTGTGCTTTTAATCAACCAGCATTTCATCATTCCTGGACCGAAGATTTTACTAGATTTTATTTTAAATGATGAATACGCAACACAGAACTTTCCGAAGAAATGCCAAATAAAGAAGTTCACAGATCATTATTTTATATTACAGAAGACACAGCAGTTGTAAACTACATCACCAAAAGAGCAAAAATCTTATTCTTATGAACACTTTGTATCGTGGCAAAGAAGTTAGCAACACACTTGACAGAAAACCATTAATGATCTTAGATCATAATTCAACTAAAAGGGCTGTGGATACTCTTTATCAACTTCTAAACGCATACACTTGTAAAAGACAAAATATCCTGATCCATGATAGTATTCTATATCATGCTTGATACTTCTGCGTACAATGCATTTGATCTACGTATAGACTTCAATATATAATAATTGGAACGAAAAAATTTACTAAATGAAGGCTATTTTTAGAAGAACTGCAAAAATCACTCATTTTTTCATACATGAAGCAAGACTAAACCTAACAAGAAGTGAGGACTCAATAAACTTAGTGAAACGAATCCAGAGAAAAAGGAAAAGCGTACCATCGTGATCTGCTGAGAATACTTCATTGTGTGTCAAACGTGCAAGGTACAAGCTCTGACAATTTAGCAATGACAACAGAACTAATATATTATGTTATAAGTATTAGAATCACATTTGCAAAACTCACGTAAGATATTACTGTTCAAATTGTAAATGAAAGTAAGCTTTAACGTCGAATATTTTTTTGTTGTTGTTATTTTTATAGATGTTTTATATTATTATTGTAAATATCAATTTCAAAAAAAAATTCTGTTATATTTATAGATGTGCTTTATATTATTAGATCTATTTTTAAATTTACTATATTATTGTTTCAACCATTTTTTAAACGGCACCTATCATTTACAGCAAAAAAGGTTAGTTTTCTGAATCGAGTCATATTGACCCGAACGTTGCATATGTGTAGTAAATACAAACAGAAAAGCAGGGTTAAAGCAGTGATGCTCTAACGGATGATTATTCAGATGAAGAAGTCCCAACAAATAATGTGTTGGAATTTTCTTCAGATTCTTAAGACGACCAAGAAACGGAACAAGACTCAGGAGCCAGTAGTTCATGTTCTGAAAATACAGTATTTCCTACCCCTAGATGCATTACTTTAAAAACATTCCATCGAAATCTCACTCAAAATCGACAGCGGGTAATGTATTTTGTGTATTAATGAAAAGAAAAACTGTTTCCTTGAACATCTACAAATTAAATTTATGTGAAAAACCTGTTTTTATCTTAAAAAAGTAAATAAATTTTTAAAAGTTAATAACTTTCAAAAATAAATATTTTGTGCGGGATAAAATATTAGTATTCTCTGGTTATTTGTCATTTTTAAGAGTTGAAGTCATACTGTCATTTTGTATTATGATAATATTTTAGACCTCTATGTACTGACGGTATTTTTAAGTACCAATTTAAATAATTAGCTCTAATGAATTAAATATTTCTCAAAGTTGAGTATTTTATTTATTTATATCTCTTCATTTTCAATCTAGTGATTAAAAAATTTTTTACGGAATTGATTGCTGTAAATCATTATGCGGTAGATAAAAGGTTAAAGTAATAAAAAAAACTGTTCCTCTCTCTCTCTCTCAACATAAATTTTTATTGCTAATTTTTTCAGAGGAAAACCAATTTTATATCTTATTATTTTTTAAGCATACCCATTGTATCTTTTCCTTTTTGTTAATTTATCAATTTTTATAGTTTAAGAGCAGTCAGTAGGGTTAAAACCTGCGAGAAATTAATTTTCAGTTTTTGACATTTCTAAAATTCCCAAATAAGGACCTTTCCAATGATATAACATACTTGCTACTTTATTAATTAGAAGTATGTTAAAATTATTTTTAAAAAATAATCAGCTGATGCGCCACACTAACTTTGACAAATAGAAATGTAAACATTGACTTTTTAAATCTGAGAAGATCTTCCAAAGCCACTATCTGTTTTATTTTTTCATACGCGATTAACGGTAAAATGACTGCAAGTGTACTGTTAGGATTGCTTACCTATATTGGAGCAAATACACGTTCATCTTCTTAGCCTTTTTACGCTTTCAATACTTAAAATTTCTGAATTTCAAAAATTTTGAATTTTAAGTTATTCAATATTTCTAGATCAAAAAATTTTTTTAAAAAACGTAGAGTTACGTTTCATGAAAGTAGGAATACTCTCAATCATACTAACCTTTCTTCAAACACTAATAATAGTAATGTGAATCCTCAAGCTGGACATGCACATGACTCAAAGGAGTCATGTGCAAAAGAAAAGAAAATTCCCAATTTAAAAGGGAATTTTTATTCTTATGAATGAAAGCGTAGGTATTATTAATGCCGTCGTGAATTTGAATATTCTTCCACTTGTTTTTAAGAATGAAGTTCACTGTAAAATGTGTAACAGTGGTTTAGGCATGCAAGTTTTAAAAGGCAAATCTGGACTGGCTATTACGTTTTTCCTGAAATGTTGTGCTTGTCCAAATCGTGTAGAATTCTCTTCTTAAAATATTCATGAATGCATGCAAATTGCGACAATAAATACCAGGTTTGTATATGTTATGCGTTCCATTGGAAGGTGGGCAGAAGCTGGGAGAATGTTTTGCGGTATAATAAATCTTCCGTAACCCCCTACAAGGTTTTCTCCTTACGGTAAGCGAATCTTAAACGCTGCAAAACTTGTTTAACCAGGACTCCATTCAAAATGCTGCAAAGGAAGTTATTTGTGAAAATGAAGGTATCAATAATATTGCGGTAGCACTAGATGGGACATGTCAGAAGTGCGGTTACACATCATTAAATGGTGCAGTTACTGTGAACAGCATTAAAACAGGTAAGGTGATGAATGTCGATATTCTTTCAAAATATTGTATATGTAAAAAATGGAGACATGAAAACATGGTTTTTGTACTATCGGTGAAGATTCAGGTGTGGATATAAAATGGCTGAAGTATCGGGTATGTCTCACAAACATAAAAATTGCCTTCAGGTCGCTGTTGTAGTAGCTATATTTAGAAATCCTAGGTTTAGAGATCTTTCCTATCCTGATTTGTTGAAAAAATTTTTGCATCGGAATACAGGAAACCGGAATGAAAGCTTTCATAATGTTATTTGGTCACTTGTTCCCAAAACAACATTAGCACAGATTGAAAAACTTTCACTTGGTGTTTATGATGCTGTTTGTTCCTTTAATGATGGTAATGTATCTAAATTAAAAAAGCTTCAGAAAATGGGAGTAGAATCTGGAGAATATTTGGTAAGTGCCATGAAAGTTCTCGATAGGAAAAGATTAATGAAAGGAACTATGCTTTTTCTGGATGATAAAACAAAATTAGAAAAGATAAAAGAAAAAAAAATATTAGAAAGAAGATAATATTAAGAAAAATAAGGTAAAAACCGGCTACATAGCATTATCTTTTTGATGGGGTAAAATTCTATACAAAGCTACTGTTTTGAATAAATTATATTTTTTAAATTGTGTGTTCTTTTTCTATAAATCTAGTGTATTCATGAACTGGAAATTTTTATTTTATATTTCATATATATTCTTGTGTATACTGAAGTGGAATTTTTGAAATATTCCTCTGACATTTAGCTACAAAGCATATGTCGCAATTCAGAAAATTAAAATTTTTATTACATTCATTATTGTACTCTGCAAAAATTATATTTTTAAACAGGCTAAAAACAATTTTTTTATAAAAAAATTCAATTCTGTATAAAATAAATGTTTATTTAATGCATACACAAATTTTTAAGCTTTAGTGTTCAATAGTTTCTTAGTAAAAGGTACATAAATATATCACAAAATGCATTGCATGAAGATAGTTGTAAAAAAAAAAATACATAAATATATTTTAAAACATAAAATCAGTTTTCTTGTTGTTTTGGAAACCATTCATGTAATATTTAAAGATATTTTTTAATTCTGATACTTTAAGAAATTAAGTTTACATGTGAATATATAAAACACTAATGAAACTTTTCGAAATATCATATAATTATGTATTACTGTCTTATAAAGATTATATTTTTTAAATTGTCTGTTCTTTTTTCTACAAATCTATTGTACGCATGAACTGGAAATTTTTATTTTATATTTCATATATATTGTGTATAGTGAAGTGAAATTTTTGAGGTATTCCTCAGGCATTTAGCTAAAAACCAGATGTCGTAACACATAAAAAGAAATTTTTTATAAAACTCATTATTCTACTGTGCAAAAATCATATTTTTAAACAGGCTGATCATTTCTTTAAAAAAAATTTCACTACTGTATGTTTTTTTAATGCACAAACAATTTTTTAAGCTTTAGAGTTCAATAGTTTCTTAGTAAAAGGTTCATAAATATATCTCAAAATACAATGACCTTTTTCGTTGCACGAAACTTCTTACATACCCAAAAATACACAAATTTCATGTTTAAAAACATAAAATCAGTTTTCTTGCTGTTGTTTTGGATACCATTTATGTAATATTTTAAGAATCCTTTTAATTCTTATACTTTAAGAAATTGTGTTTACATGTGAATTTATAAAACACTAATGAAACTTTTCGAAATGTCGTATAATGATGTATTACCAAAGCCATATTTTCATGTATTGACACATTTTCACATGGTATTTATGATGCTTTATAGTCAACTTGAATGACAATGATGTATCAGAACAGAAAATTCTTCAAAAATTGATACATAATTTCAGAAAAATGATGCAAATGCTATAAAATATCTCGATAGATTAAAAGTGAAAAATGCTATATATGTATTTTCTGAGAAATCTAAGTAAAAGAAATAAGTAAAAAGTCTTAAAAGTTATTGAGAATAATCTAATATTCAAAAAAATAGTGAAAATACAGATTGTAATTCCTAATTTTTTTGATGAAGTGACATTTTATAATAAAAATGCAAATATCTCAAAACGGTGTTTTGAAAAATGCGTGTACCTTTTTCTCAGAACCTATTCAACGGAAGCACTTGCAATCTTCACTGAATATTACTGATACGTAACTATAAATACTGAAGTGAGCGTTTATTAATATTCCTGTTATATTTTTGTAAAAGTCAGTTATCGTGGAAAAAAATGACATTTTTCAAAAAATTCATTGTGATACTCTTACGTTGCATGTTTTTGAAAAAAACTAAACAATATATTCGAAAAAGCTCACTTCAGTATAAATAAAAAAAGTAATTAATATACAGACAGATTTTAAGTCTGTACATTTTATAATTTCTGAGAAAAAAAAAGTACATAATAATGCTCAATTTAACATTGTCGGAAACAAAGTGAGAAAAAAAATTTAATCAGCAATACAGGCTACATGATTTTCAGGGATTCATGCAATACTGATGACTGTTGTTTTTCTCTTGCTCCTTCTCTTCTTGATACAATAGTAGAAGATGGTCACTATAATTTCAAACAAATTCATAACAGCAACCATAGATACACCCATCCACATACCAAGAAAACCTCCAATATTACCCATAACTTCTATGATCTAAGAAAAATACAACAATAACAAAAATATTAAACATTTATATTAGAAAGTTCTACTAACATTGTGCACAAAGAGTATGCCAAAAGAACATTGATTGTGAACTTTAAAAGTCTTGTCTTGCTGTTGGTATTCATTTTTTCTACAATATGGCTGATGAATTATAATTACCAGTAATATATTTATATAGTTACAAATAGCTGAAATGAGACAAAGTAATACCTCGCTATAATTAATAATTAATATGATTTTTTCTTCGACAAGAACTAGTAACAATATGAAGAGCAAAGATGGGAGGGTGGATGTTCATGCTTTCAGTTAGTACAAAAAAAAGATACGACTAAAGATAATCTCCTAAGACAGTATTAAAAGATCTCTAAAGTATGTTTATTTCGACTTTTTAAACGTTAAAATGATTTGTGTTTTGTTGTTATATACGCTCATCAACTTACAAAGCGACGTAATAAGAAAATGTTTTCAGAATGGGAAGAAGTGCGTACACGCTTACTTTACGATGGAATATGCAAAATGAGTAAATTTTGTCGCCCAATAACTGATTAACAAACACCATATCATAGCAACACTGGAATGGTGTATAAACCAGAGGCATTCCAATGCTAAAGCATAACTTCTAACGATTGTGATTCCGTTGACCTACGTGAACTGTGCAAACGCCTGGTTGATGGATTCGGGAATAACATGAGTAGTTGTCAGTATACGAGATAGGAAGTTCTACAGGACGCAGGATCCTCAAAATGAGGATCTCTCAACATTTGAGTCGAAACGATTTTATTAATTCACGATTTTGGCAAATGAACCTTGGCGAAACTCAATGTCAACACAGAAGCAGTCAACAAAATACAAGTACAGAGGGATTTTCTCTGCTCCTGATGCATTCTTATGAACGATCCGACGTGTAACCAGGATGCATGTGAATACAGTGATTATCTGAAGATGGTATAGTGAAAGAGGGCCATTCTGCCGACTGACCTCTGCGTTGAACATTGCCAGTTGTATTTGCTTTGGTTTGGGGCATACTTGATTTTAATTCTCATGAATTGTATTATGACTGGTTCCAGCGAGGAATTTCCCTATCAGTTAAATTCTGAAGACCAGCAATGACTGTCTAGAGAAGTCTTTGACATTGGTAGACTGCTGTGGATCGTCAGCCACTCAGACAGACAACCAGGAGTTTTGATATGGGGTGCTATTCCTTTGGTTGTGTGTGTATGTGTGTGTGTCATCCGTGACATTCTTATATCACAACAGTTTATTAACAAGATTCTACACCATGTGGTGTTTTTTCTTTCTTTCACGTATTTACATTTCAACAAGCCCCAAACACATATGTCACGTCTTTCTGCTGATTATCTCTCTTTTCTCTCGTACTTCCCTTCCCTGTACGGTGTGGTCACCAGATTTCACCCAAAAGAGCAGTTTTGGGTTTTAACTAGTAGGCTAAATCCATCTCCGGACTGTTCTGATCTAGCACGTTCAATGGAATGCGTATGATTAAATATCTCAAAGGGGAACATTTGTGAATTCTGTAAGTAATGCTCAACATCATAACACCCGTATGATGGCCAAAGGCTTACCCTATAATTTTGGCCTATGATGGTTACGATTTTAACATACAGATCTATTCAGGAGCCCAATAAAATTTCCCCCAAACGAGCAATCTTGCATTACCGTAACCGTCTTGTTATGTTGTCTTGGAAGTAAGTTACGGGTACCTGGTGTTCTCCATAAGAATGTCTGGTGTGAATCAGACTTAAAGCTAAACCTAGACTCTTCGGAACACATGCCCACTGTGCCGATGTCTACACATACATATACACATTGCATGTTCTTAACTCCAGGCTAATGGAGACAGTGAGTGGCCGTGAGCGGAACACATCTGAAAAGCCTGCGAGTATATACATCAATGTGTCCCAAACGTCTTTTCACAGATTGTGTAGAAATCATCTTACCTGTGATGGCAGATAGCTTATAAGACAGGTCGGAATGCACTACTCCGTCTGCTACTTTTTGGAGTTACTGTCAAACATCGGTCTTCGTTTGGCGTTGTAACTTGGGAGCGACCTGTATTGTAACGTCTACTGACCTTTCCTTCCTCTTGGAATCGTTGCCAAAACTTAGAGATGATACTTTGGGTAATTCCAAGTTTCTCTCATACTTCCATCTCTATATTCCATGCTGCTGACAATTTTACAACGTAAAAAATTCATCATCATGCCTCTTCTGTGTCATAACTCTTCGGTTTAGTCACTGAGTGGTTTACAACACGCTTCTGAAAAATTTTACTTCTTTACCACCATTCCTATTATGAGATTTTTCTGGGTGCTATGGGCACGGACTACACAGAGTTCACATTACTGATGAACTTCTTGAAGGAGCGATGTATTTGCCGTACGGATTGTACTTCGAAGTCTGCTAGCTGCATAGAATTTATTCACAATAGCACAATTTATAACTAGCTGTATCCAGCCTTATGTTACTGTGACTCAGTCAGGTTAAAAAGACTGGTGCACCACAAAGTATACCAGGAGGCTTACAAAAGTAAATAATGATATACAAGAAATCAAACAAATAAAAAAGGTCACTTACATATTATCACAACAATTGCCCATTCTAATAACAACTCGTCAAGTTGACAACACCAATTTCCTATGTATTGTACACACTGAATTGGCAACCAGGTGCTCCGTTTCATATAATGTCGCCAATAGGTTGCGATAATATGTAAGTAACAAATAATTTTAAAAAAATATATAAATAAGTTTATGCAGTTCATAAAATAGTCAAAAACATAAAAATGAGGCACAGTTTTAAACAGAAAAAGAAAATTACTATATTAATTTGAATAAAAAAAACCGGTCTTAAACAAATAAAATATACCCAAATTTGATGAAATTATTCTACTATGAAGTCCGTGAGGGCAAAGGGTAAATTTTACAATGCTTCTGGGTAGACAATATTTTGTGTTCCTTCATTGTCTGTGCAGATACAGAAATGATTGCTTCGTCTGCCTATTCTAGAACACAACAAATAATTGTCCATGTGAGAAGCAATCCATGCCTAGATCTAAGCCACTTAGTTTTAAAGATATGCTCTGAACATTGTTGATAATGATTGAAAATTGTAAAAATCTTCAATAATTATCAAGGCTTTGTCGAAGATTTATGATGTGCAATTCATGTTCATATTTGAATTTTCCTTGTATATTCAATGCTAAATATCATTAACCATGTGTGATTTATATTTCTTCTGTAACTCTGTTGGAGATGAAGGAGAGCAGGGACGGTCAATATATGATTGCAAACGATGCACAAATTTGATTTGGTTGAGTTATGTTACCGCTAATTAATGATACTTCCAGGTGTCTGTTACATTTTGAATGTAGATAGACGCCTTAAGATATCCGACTACTCTAAAATTGTGAATTTTGCGAAAAATTGACACATTTTTTTATTATTTTATTTTATATGTCATCTTATTAGCTTTATAAAAATAAAAAGTTTATTACTTTCCGTTCAATAGAACAAAAGTTGAAAGTGTTTTAGTAAAAGCATATGCCATTACTTTAAGCAAATTGTCATACTTTTAAACCTATTTTACTCGAAATGTGTTTTTTTTTAAATGCTCAAACGGGGCCAGTGATTCCTAAAAAAGTTTTTTAAATAATTAAATAAATTTTTTTGTGCATGTTCTCTATAGTAGTAGAAGTGTTTTAACCTTCAGATTTATGAAAACACTGTTTTATTACAAATTTACTGACCCTTATGTGAATATAATCACTGTTTCTTTTGCAATTTCATATAATAACGGAGATAAAGTGCTTTGGTTTTTGTAAAAAGTAAAATATCTCTTATTTTGAAGGACATTTCAAAAATGAATACCATAGCAACAAATCAGATTTGAAAAATTGAAAATTTGTTCATAAACTTTTGCTAAGCGTTTATATTATATTTTGCAAATTTTTTCCCATTTTAGTAATAATTCTTTCTTTTTCTCTTCTTAACTTTATCATATTTTTCTTAAAATGTACTAAACAAATCTAAAAATACAAAAAAAAAAATCCCCATATCTTCATCTTTTTTAAAAGTTGTCGCAAGTAGTCGGATATCTTAATTATTTTGTAATATACTGCATTGCTATTGAGCTGTCTTTTACGATACTGTTGATTTTGTGAGAGTATAATTTATTTTTCATTGTTCTTCAATTAGTTTCTTAATTGTTTTTCTTATTTTTTAGAGCAATTGGTGAGATTTCTGTTCAGTCAATTAATTTTCATTTGAATTCGAACTATATAGTGAAATTGACCTATATAGAGTGAATGTCATTCCTCGTGTTCATGTGGAATGAAATATTCTGTTTCCCATTGCATCGAAATTAAGATGTGTTGATTGATTAATTTTTGAAGTAAAATATTTCTTAAGTATTTTTATTTTTTATCTTTCTTTTGTTCCTGATTTCCCCCTTTTTTTTAATGTTTTGCAATTTTGTGTTTTAGTCTGTGAACCTTCTTTCTTCTTTTTAAGTGCAATCAATCAGCTTCAGTACATAGAAATAATGTCTTGCCGAAAATCAAACTTAGGTCGCAATGCTCGCAAAGCAAAATCAGTGTGACGAGTGACTGCTCATCAAACTGAGGAAGAGAGGGCATCAGCGAACGAGCAAAGCTGACAAAGAATGGTTCAAATACGTGCTGAAGAAGCAGCGGAACAATGTGCAGCTAATGAGGATGCACGTTTGTGAGTATGGCAGTCACGTTCTGCAACATCAGATGTGCTGAGTTCTCAACAAAGAGAACACAATAGACTACAAATGGCTGAAAGACGTCAACAAGGAAAAAAATATCTGCGTCAAACACGGCTTTGTGCCAAGCAACCACATGCTTACAATCGCCTTGCATTTCGGTACAACCCAGCTGAAGATTATAGCTTGAGCCGGCATGTTCTTATTGGCACAACGACGGTAGTGTGTCCTTATTACAAGACTCTGAAATTTAAAGGAGAAACAAGAGGAATGTGTGTTGTGCTCCTGGAAAATTTATAAAGGCAGCGACATGGCAATTTTGGACAAGCAACTAGAAACAAGTGACAGGAATGCAGCTATGTATATCGATGAAGTCGTACTATATTAGACTGGAAGATACATAAGCAACAATGAAGATGACTGGCGAATTCTTTCGTTTCATATACACAAACGAAGTCCCGTTGTTGTTTACTTAGCAGTGCATCTAGAAAATGAACAAGGTATTTATTTCACAGCTATAAATGTACAACAAATAGCCTTAAAACCACCAGCTCCATCATTAACTGCTTTCTTCACGTTATCTCAAAATGACGCATTTGAAAAAAAACCTGCTATATTTGGAAGTGCCTACCTAATACAAATGGAATACAAGTAGAAGATTATTTGAGCGACATAAACGAGGTGAGCATATCATTGGACAACCTGGCACATTTAAAGAAACGTCTATTGGCAGACTATCCACTGTACATCCTAATCAGGATGAATGCTTCTTTCTACGTATACTATCGGTAAATGTACCTGGTACAGTGTCTTTCCAACAACTGAAAACCGTCAATGGGGTTACAAATTCCACATTCCACACTGCATGTCAAGCGCTCTAACTTTATTGGAGAGTATTAATGATGCGTGCAACATTTTGCATCCAAAACAAATTCATGCATTATTTGCAATCATATTGGCTGCCTGCTCTTCTTCATCTCCTACTAACTTATGGGAGAAATATAAATCTCACATGGCGGAAGATATTTTTCATCGAATGTGCAGGGAAAATTCTAACATGGACATGGATTTGACAGCAATAAACTTATAATGAAGCATTGATAATGATTGAAGAGATATGTGTTTTAGCAATCTATAACAAAATTCTTAATCAGTTAGGAATGCCATCACGAAATCGATCGGCTGTTGCTTCATTTGATGCAGAATGGCGTCGCGAACAAATCTACAACATAGTGGATCTTTTGTCGCTTGTCTCATAAAATATTCCTAAGTTAATGCTTAAGCAAAAAGGCATTTATGATCAAATAACGCAAACTATGAATAGTGTGTGAGAATGGAAAAATCTTCTTCTTAGATGCGCCGGAATTGGTAAAACATTAATAATCAGATTTATTCTGGAAGCAATACGATCTCAAAATGACATAGCCTTAGCTCTTGCGTCATCAGGAATAGCTGCAACAATGTTACCAGGTGGAAGACCTACTCATTCCACTTTGAAACTGCCATTGAACATTAAACACATTAAAATTACCACATACAACATTTCTAAAGCATCAGGCATGGGAAAAGTATTTCAGAAATGCAAACTTATTGTTTGGGATAAATGTACAGTGACACACAAAAAATGGTTTGAAGATCTTGATCGATCATCACAAGTTTTGCGTGGAAACACTAGATCGTTTGGGGACGCATTAATATATTGCTTGCAGGAGATTTCAGGCAAACATTACTTGAAATTCCTCGATTGACATCAGCAAATGAAATAAATGCTTCTTTGAAGCACTCTGGTTTGTGGCGACACGTGAAGACCTCATATTAATAATAAATATGGGTGTCTAGTTGCAAAATGATTGATCAGCTGAAATTTTCTCACTACAATGGCTGGATATTGGAAACGGAAATTACCAGTACATTTGACCTCAAGGCAAATTTCATTGCCTTATAACTTTTGCAATTTGTAGACATCCGAAGGAGAATTGGTTGAAAGAGTATTTTCGAGCATTCAAATGAATTTCAAGAATCCCAATTGACTGAATGAAAGCGCTATTCTTGCTGCCAAGAACAAAGACGTCTAAAAGCTTAAAAACATCAATCAGTCTCGCGTTTAAAATGAAACATTCACCTATAAGTTTGTTGACATTGTTGTGGAAGTAGATGAATCAGTGAATTACTCTACAGAGTCCTTGAATTCACTTGATCTGACTGAAGTGCTAACCCTGTATACTGCAGTTGAAAGTTGACGTACCAGTTATCATGTTGCGAAATATCAACCAGCCAAAGTTGTGTAATGGTACGCGACTTGAAGTAAAAAAATTATTAAGCAACACCATAGAGAAAACAACTTTGACTTAACCTTTCAATGGTGAAAATGTCCTCATGCATCGCATTCCTGTGATACCAACAGATATGCCATTTCAGTTTAATAGATCCCAATTCGATAGACGTTTCCTATAACTATCAATAAAGCTCAGGAGCAATCTTTAGAACTGGGTGGTTTAGATTTAGAGACAAATTGCATCTCTCATGGACAATTATATGTTGCATGTTCTAGAGTACGCAAACCAGACAATCTATATATCTACACTGGAAACGGAAGAACAAAAAATGTTGCCTACCCAGAAGTATTGTAAAAATAACCCTTTGCCCTCAAAGACTCCCGGGTGGAGCCATTTCATCAAATTTGAGTATATTTTAACTGTTTAAGACGGCTTTTTAAATTTTAAATTGATGTAATTTCTTTTATCAGTTTTGGGCTGCTTGTCATTTTTATGTTTACTACTATTTTATGAAATGCATGAACCTATATTTATGTATTTTTGCATTTGAGGCGATATGGTACCATCTTCACAATTTTTTATTAATTTTAATATTTTATACTTTGTTTTAATTGTATTTTATAAAAGTTAACATTTAATAATAATTCCCTACAAATTTTTTTTAATTTGTTGTAAAATGTTCGTAAAATTTAAATTTTTTGAACTTTTTAAAACTTTTTTTAAATTTCTAAGGCTTTTTTAAATATGTCTCTTTTCTTTCAAAATTTTTTTCCAACTACCTTATAATATACTACACAAAACTGTGCATGGGTTTTTCTCTGCTACTGCTCTTTAATTTTTTATTATTTTTTTTATAGTTAAACTTCGAAAAAATCTAAAAAAAAAACATTAGTTTTTTGATTTTGAAATTTTTTAGAAAAAGTACTCAACATGTTAGAGCTAATTCCATGCACAATTTTACAAAACATACATTTCAGAACATGCATAAAAAATTTCAATCCCATACTTCAACTATCAAAAAAACCTCAGGACTTTGAATAACAGTATATGTACAAAAATTCAACATATAGAAAAATGAGTTTGAAGTTTTCATTGATATAATATTCATCGAATAATCTGAAACTTTTATGAAATGTTAATTAGCTGCTTACCATAAAAAATTGCACAAATGTAGAACAATTAAACAGTATACTGACATAATGAATATATATAAGAAAACGAATGAATGATCAATATTTCATAAAACTATCTTAATGATTATAAAAAAATAAATACACACAATTCAGAGCTAGTTCAGTGATCAGAGCTAATGCACAACACGTATAAAACATGTTTTGCCTTTAATTTTTATTTCGATGATTTTAAAAGCCTTCGCATGTTAAATATTGTACAAGAATGAAAGCAAAATCAAATAACAATTTATAGGTAAAATACATCAAAATCTAAGAACTGCATATGTGCATTTGTTTAAATAATTATCTTAAAATATTTTAATAATAAAAGTGTTGAATTGCACACATATGTCATATATATATATATATATATATTCCCAAAAACAAATATATAAAAATGGGAGAATTTTTCTATTCCTGCGAATTAGATTTTTATTTATCTGAGTTATCAAAATGAGATTTAATATGTGTGCTTTGGGAGAATCCGCGTTGAAGTTTTAATTTCATTCATAATAATATCATAAAAAACATGCACAACTTTTAAATCTTCACCAAATCCATTTGCTGTTCAATAAACTATACACAAACTCGAATTTTTGAATGAATCATTTGCTCTTCAATAAACAATATCCAAACTAAAATTTTTGAATGAATTGCACAATTTTTTCTTGAAATGATTTTTTACTGCATATATAATGTCAGTCTCATTCACGCACGGTAGAAAAATAATTAATTCATTTTTTATCAGGCTCTTTTCTAGCAGATAATTCTGAAACGTGGGTGTGGTAGTTGCTGTCCAGCGTCAAATATTGCTCCATAACTTGATAAAAAAATTGCGGGTAAACCTTTGAAATTTTGCAGGCATGTTTATAAAAATTCAAGGTATCAAATAAGCCAATAAAAAATCGATAGTTTGATGATCTTTAGGGTACCATATCGCCTTAATTTATTATTATGATTTTTTCTTATTTATTTTTATGATTTGAATTAATTAATTTTTGCTTATGATGGTTTCTTATATAATTTTTGTGCTATGCATTTATTTTGGTTTATGATTATTTCTTATATGTTTTTGGGATTTGCAATGCATTTCATTGTCTGATTGAATGTTTAAATGTTTTGAAATTACCCAACTTTTCCTCCTGCTTTGAAACTCAAATAAATTTTAAGTTCTCAGACCTCTAACTCTGTAATGAAACCAGACTATCCATTAAGAAAATTATGCCCAATATAAGAATTTTAATTGGCTGGATGAACGAGATCTTTTCTTTTCCATTTAACCAAACTGAGTCACAGCAATGCGTGGTGGGTACAGCTAATTATTTTATAAAAATATCTTCCTTTCATCAACTATAAGCTTAATTTATAAAATACTGAAACAAACCATTGAAAAAAATAACCTTCAAAATATGAAATCAAATATTAAAATGTTTTTATCACATAAAATTTGATTCTTTTTAAAAGTTTTATTTCCTTATGTAATGAATATAAATAATGAAGATTCTAAGAAAGTATTTTTGTTTTATAAAGTAATGAGTGTGAGATTAGTCCTTTTTAAATAAGATATAGCAACTGCTTTCTTTCATAAAAATGACTCACTAAAAAAAAGGGTAGAATGAAAAACCTTAAAAATATAAGAAAATGCTAAAATGTTTTTTTATCAGATATTATTTTCTTAATTTTGTGTAATACATTTAATGTAAATAAAAACAAACTCCGATTTTTCCTCGTGGTATTTTCTATAGCTATATATTTTTAGTACAAAATTCAAACTTCCAGAAGTAAGCAGTTGTTTCAATAGCTAATGCTATGAAATTTTTAAATCATTATTTAACGGATTCAATACTTAAAATTATTACTAAGGATTCAAATCAATATATTTCTTTAAAAACTTAAGCAGCATTCTTTTAAATTATACATTACTAAAATAATTATAAAAAAATAAAATCGAACATTATTTGTTTTCATCTGTGTGTGGGTAAAACTAAATTAGTTTTTTTTTTATTTTTACTCATTTTTATGCTAACGGTATGTAACGATTGATTGGTAAATAAAAATTTCTAATCTATTTATAATTGTACATTCTAAGAAAATATTTATTGTTGAAATAATGAACATGCTTAGTTTTTGCAATGTATGATATCAGAAGTGTTAACTTTAAATTATGTTTCATTAACTAAAGCATTCTTTCGTTTTGTAAATAAATCCAAAAGAGAAATTAGGAGGAAGAACTTATTTTCCGGGTGGAAAAAATAGGGTGTATGTTTAACACTCGAGAATTTCAACGCAACGCCGGGCTAAATGGAGAGGAAAGAAACCTGTCTGACAAGGAAAAGAAGTTGAACTAATTCACAAAAAGGGGATTTAAATGACATACTTATTTAAATTATTCTCATCGCACGCGCAAACACACACAGAAACCCTGCGTCGAGAGGCTAAGGAGTAATTCCAATGGAGATAAAGTTATACACTCGGTAAAGGCCCGTGCAATTCCAAGCTTAGCGGAGGGGGAAGAAACCCGTCCGAGGGAAAAAAGAAATTTCGAAAACAAGAATTTTAATGGCATATTAATATAGGAATCTCATCCACCCCAGAAGTGCTGATATTGAGAAAGGAAGGGAAAATTTTAAACTATAGGAAGACCGTGCAATGCCGTGCCATGTAACTATTCCTAAATTAAAATTTAAGATTTAATTTCTTACAATTTATCAAGCAACCAAAGTCTTAGACTACAAATTTAATTTTTAAGTACCTATATATATATATAGCGATTGTTTTCAATTTTTTTTTATACAATAATTATAAAATCAAAACAACAGCTAAAAACTTAAAAAATTTAGAAATAATGTACATTATGGAATAAGTGGATAAAAATGTTCTTGATCTAGCAGATGTGATGAGCCAGTTTCGGCTTTATTAAGCAAAAAGAGAAAGTCCAATTGAAATTTTAAAATTCATTTCAACTTTAGAATTTGCACCAAATTTCGCTGTTCCTGTAAGAATTCTGCTTTTTTCCACAATAAATTTAGAAAGTGGAGATAAGATTTTCTCAAAATTAAAATTAATAAAAATTTCTTACGATGCATCTTTTTTTAAGATAGATTGAATGGTTTAACTACAGGGACTAAGGAATAGGATTAGCTGAAAAAATTTATTAGAATGTTTCAGAATTAAAAGAGAAAAAAAAAAACACTTGTAATTTTTTGCTTATTTTGTTATTCTAAATGTTATAATTTTGTGCTTTAGTTTTTAAATATAATATATATATATATATATATATATATATGGAAAAATTCTCGTTAATATCATTTTTCAAGTTTTTTATCTGTAACGGTTTGGACCTTTCCAGGACGAAGGGGTAAATAATTAAATGTTAGCTTATCCGCCTACAGGAATCGTAACTTTAACATTGCAGAATTAAGTACTCAGGGTTTTTTCAATTATTTCTTATATAATCACATCGTAAATATGTATCCATCAATCACAAGATCCGTCGGCAGTTTTTGAACTTCCGGTTGCCGCTCTGTGTATTTTCGCCGCTTTTCATTAAAAATGCGTGCTGCTTATTGTAATTGCTATGCGACACCAGACCTGTGTTAATCATCTTTTGCTTTTTGTGTGACATTTTTAATTGTATACGTGTTTGTACTGAATACAAATTATATACGTGTTGGAAGTGCTAAGCCGAACTGTTCGGGAATTAGCTATTGGGTCACATTAAGGCTGGACACCCTGTATATTATTATGAATTACATATACATATATAAACTTAAACTTACATTATATTTAGGTCGTATTTCATACAAAAAATACTTGTCACTATCGAATACGATGTTGATATCTGTTCTCCAGCTTCTGAAAAATAAAAATAAAAAACTCTGTTAAACTTTATAGTATTATAATTTAAAATTTTCTAAATAATTGCTTAATAGCGTTTTATTGTAAGTTACAATTAATAGTAAATTCGAAATGAATATTGTTAGTGAATAAAATAATTAATAATACATGTGTTACCGTGAAAGGTCGAATTTGGAGAATGCGAATTTTTTCCGGTGAATGTCACACGCCAAACACATTGTTAAAAGCATGCCAAAAATGAATACATAGCTAATGCGTCATGAAAGACCGGATATTTCGTTATATTTTAAAACAGTTATATTTTGGTAATGGAGTCTGGAGACAGATTGTCGCAAAGTCTTTTACTCTGCTAGGATGGAGGTCATGTGGTATCTATTAGTTATATTCAGGTAAACTGCTGTATGCAAATGTTTGTTGGAGTGTGCAGCATTTTCTTATGTAGAGTGAACTAAAAGTCTAAATTGAATATAAAAATCCGCTACAATACGTCCGTCATTTAATATAAGAATGTCATTTTGGTATCATTGGATAGGCCAGTTTTAGTAATTTAACTGTGCAGTATAAGGGAAGAATGATCCTTTTATCCGGGAGCAGGGGCGCACTCGATACTAACATTAATGTTCACGCGGGGAGACTGAGTCACTCCAATCATTAATTTTTTAAAATTATTTTTATTATACAGGATAAAAATCGTAATTTCAGTGAATAATTTTACTAAGAGAAAGTATATATTTACCTACTTTTTAATTTTTCTTTGATAATTTGAGAAAAAAGTCCAAACTAAATTCAAATGTGCATGACTTTAATAAAAGACACACATCGCAGACACTTTTCGCTAACATTGCAGGAATGATATTGGCAGGCAAAAATGTGATATTTTGTTCCAGTTATTGTAGTTTTATTTTCCTTCAATGATTGACAAATATTAGGTTGAACTCTTTCTTATGGAATCTCCCTTCTGGTATAGAGGTTATAACGTTGATTGCGGTGTCGTAGTGCCTGGGTTCGAATTCCGGAGAAAGCATGGATGTTTGTGTCTTCAAGGCGTGAGGGTACTCTAAATAGCCGTCTAGCTGCAAGTCCTCTCGTGTGTTTAGAGGAAAGGGAAGAGAGGTGTGAGGCCCCTGACCATCCCCTTAAAATTGGGCGAAACCGAGCAAAATCGTACTGTCACCTACACTGTGCTCAAAGCTAAGGCTAACGACAGGCATCGCATAGTCCTTTGCCGTGATGAATTTAGTGGGCTCAATATGGCCTTTGCCGATCACACAGGTGGCGTTAGTAACAACCACTCTTTCTTGCCTGTGTTTGTTTGTATGCCTTGTGGTACACTTGTGGCTTCATATCTTTCTTCATGGAATTCTTTAGGTATCATTTGAAAATTTTACTTTCGTCTCAAAGATTTCATGTTTATCACTTATCTCAAATTTACTTTATTTATTATAATTAATATCCTATATTTCCTGAGGAATTCATTAATTCATGAATTTTATTCATTCCCTTGCTTGACCAGTTTCAACGTCACCCAATAGAGATCGCACAAATGCCCATTTCTTTTTATACATTCAGTCTATTTATATTAATAAACAGTAATGAGTCGCACAACACCGTTTTCAAAACCACGAAGTCGATCACAGGGGGAAAATGAAGCCTATTCATTGAAAATATTTTGGAACAAAGTGGTCTCACGGGGAACTCAGTTTCCCTAAGTACCTTAAGCTTGTAAGAAAACGCTTGTTACTCCCAAAAAGGAGGGAGATATGTGACAAATACATTTTAGTTTACATGAAGACTGTCATACAGGAGGACACTGACAAAGTCATTGGTAACAAATAAACATTTTCTCAGTATTAAAGATTCTGTGACCCTGGAATGACTCTGGGCCCCTCGTGCCTGCTTGAGGGTTATGAATGACTAGGGGGAACATTTGTATAAGAAAGAGATTTTTTTGCCGAAAGGGCGTCGAATCAAGAGAGAGTCCAATGTGTTCTTTGGTTTCACGAAACGAAATCGCCTATTGATAATCAATTTAAATTTTGACATTGCTATGGAAATAAGCCTCAGGGAGCGAAATTAATAAAGGGATGATATAAAATGTTTAAATAAATAAGCACCATTAAAGATCTTTCTAGAATTAAAGGCCGAGTGTCAGTGTAGCAACTGTTGCACTTAACACTTGACGATAACTGAAATACCACTTATACATTCTCCGAGCTTGCAAAGAGGCACACGCTGAAATTTACTGATGCAAATGGTCTTATAAAAATTCATATTACTTACAATATATCGAGAGAAAAAAAAGCATTCTTCTAGAGTCAAAAAGCTCCCAGCAATGGTTGGCCGAGTCAGCTAGTAGTCTTATAAAAATTCAAATTACTTAATCGAGGAAAAAAGCGTACTATTAGAGTCAAAAAGCTCCCATAATGGTCCCCTACGTTCCCACAAGTGTTCGTTGAAGGGGAAATACTGTTTCGGGGATTGGCGACACTAATAAGGAAAACACACAGCCTTCTGGAATTCATTTCTAGTACTATTGGCGTTAGCTCGATATCCTTTCTGACAAAGCGAATTTTTCATTCGCAGGATTTTGCAATGTCGTTTTTGGAGCAGCGGGCAAGCATCCTTCTGTGTTATATTCAAATCACCTTCTGAGAATTCCGAGATGCTGAAAAAGACACACGGAAGTGATTTTAATAACGGAGGGTTTTGTGTACCTGGTTCCACATAGCTGAAAATGAAATGGAAGGGACATCGTTTTGTGGATGAGGTGATCCAAAATGAGCCGAAGCAACTGAAGGACCTTTTAAAAATGAGTTCCAGGGGTGTTGTAAACAGTTATATGAACACGCGAACAAGCGTGTGGATGAAGGAGGGCAGTCCCTTGAAGGTCAATGAGATTAAATTATTGTGGGGTTCAAGTGGGGAGCCTTTGGATTTGGCAATTTTTCTTTGGATTTGGTGATTTTTATATAGATATTATAATGAGATAACAAATTCATTCTGGCTTCCGGACACCTATCACTAAGTGAAGTAGCTTGGCAATCGATTTTGGTCACCAAAAGAAATTGACAATGCCAAGCCCCCCCCCTCCTGTACTACACTTTAACCTTATTGTGTTCTGTTTTTTAATAATTGACCTACTTCGGTAACTTTTTCACATTACTGTATAACTGTAAAAGTTTGTGCAGAATAATAATTTTTATTCAGGGCAAGACTTTTAGTCCACTTTATATTATATTTTAAAAATTTTTACCAAAAAATATTACATACTAGTTTTAACCCACAAGCTTCGCTTGTATATCGTGGTGTTGTATGGCCACATATTGTTTTTAGCTTATTCATATTTAAGTCCTAGCATTACGCTTTTGATTATATTCAAAACCCTTCTTACAGTCCTCACTTCTTCATTTAAAAAGGAATAGGACCTAAATTTCTAAATCTAATCCCTTTCTAAATTACTAACCCTACCATATCCTTGGGAGTCTATTTTCGCAATATCTATTACTAATGGATTTTTACTTAATGAAAGAAACATCCTTGTGAAATTTAAACTTTGTAGGGTTCTAATAGCTCTAAAAAGTAAATTTTTGTCTAAGCGCGCCTAGAAAAACGATTTCCACACGCTTACGTACAAAGGCACTTTCATACATTTGTGTTAATGTAAGTAAACTGATGACAAAAATACTTACCTCTTTAAAACTACTTCGCTAACAATAGGATCATTCCAATCTATTGCCGAGTTGAACTGTAAAAAAGAAATTAAGCAGTGAAATTTTTTTTTAATTACTGCAATTCATACGCATTCATGTTTGACGCATTGTTTACAATCAGTGGCTTACAAAAGTGTTTGTACACTTGCAATTTCCTTTAAAATTTAATGCTTTCATCAAATAAATATAAAGATAGCGGAATTGTACTTTTTAAATGATATCTGCAACTTGTCCTTCAAGAAATAACATAACCAATTTTAAAATATAGTATAACTATTATTTTTAAAAATTGATAATCAAAACACTACTTAAAAGTTACGTCACAAAAGTCTTTGTACACTTAAAAAATTTCAACATAGCTTTAAGTTTTGTTTTTTGTTTCTTAATTTAGTGCTTAATAAGATATCTTTTAGAGTTCGAAACAACTTTTCAACCTTTTGGTACGTATTTAATCAGCTTTTTGTAATTTCTGCATCGATGTTTTTCCATTATTCTGAGTGATTATTTTTTACTTCATATTTTGTTTATATATATATGTAAGGATAATTAAAATATATCAAAACTAAATCGCTAGTCCACTTCTAACTTTTATCTTCCCGTTACATCTTCAAGTATTAAGTTTATTACCCAGTTCGGGAAAATATAACACATGGCTTTTAAACATTTTCGCCGCTCCTACCATTAATTTTATTACCTATATTTCACGCTTAAATTCTCAAGCATACCTCTTGAATCAGAAGCGTACTTAAAGAGCATATGGCTTCTGAGGGGGCCGCCGATTCATATGGTTAACACGTGTCCTTCTCTCTCTCTTACAAACAGATTACAAAATGATCTCATGGAATAAAGATGGTTAAAATCAAAAGACTTGATATTCACTCGAAAAACACGACATTATATATATATATATCCTGTTTTCTTTTTATAAAATAAAATTCTTACCAAATATGTTCTCTACTATGCTTAAATCAAATGATTTAGAAAGTATTTTCAGAATTTGGGGACAGATATAGAGACACCAGTGGCGTACATTAAGAACAGTTCGTTTGAAGTCTCAATGTACATCCCAATTCTGGAGCTTGGTGGTGGAGATGTTCTTGTTTCAAATAAATATTCTTGGGATTAAGATCCTCATTTTTTCTTCAAAACACTATTATACGCCAATCGGAACTAAAAATGTTGAGTTTCTGTCATCCCAACCAATTTTCTGTAAAAGTTGTATTTTCTGAAACTTGATCCCATGAATCTAGTTGGAGCAGTGAAGCATGTAGGTGGAGGTGTGTCTGTGTGGGAGTGTAAATCGGCTTCAAACTTAGTTAATTTGGCAATTTTTGATGGTATGGTGAGTCTTAAGCTCTATTTAAATAATTTAAAGATCAATTTTCAAATATCCTCTTAAAATTTGAATATTGCGCACGACTTCATTTTTTAACAATATTACGACGCCAAAAGCACTGCTCTCAATGTGTGCCGCTGGTTTCTCAAAACTATTTCAAAATTCTGAAAACAACTACTAAATCACTTGATTTAAGCCTAGTAGAACATTTTGATGAGAATTTGTTTTAAAAAAATTTGAAGCGAAAACAATTATCACAGAAGAATGGAGAAACATCAATGCTGAAATTTGAAAAAACCGATGAAATCTATATTAAGACGTTTATAAGTCGTTGAGGACGCTAAAAGATATCTTACTAACATTAAGAAATAAATACAACATTTTAAGTTATGTTGAGATTTTTTTAAGTGTACGGAGACTTTGATAGAGTAGTTTTTTGATTACTAATTTCTTAAAACAATAGTTATACTATATTTTAAAAACTGATTATGTTATTCTATTAAGAACAAGTTGCGGCTTTCATTACAAAATTACAATTCCGATATATTTAGTTTTATTGGTCGAAAACATTAAATTTTATGGGAAATTACTAGTGTACGAACAAATTTTGTGTGCTTATATACTCTAGCTATTATTTATACTCGTACAACACTACCATTCAAATAATTATTTCATACAAAAAACAAAAATTAAACTGCATACAACATTTATTAGAAAACGAATATAAAATGTTTCTCTTTAAAAAGGAGTGGCTGATCAGAAAAAATAAATGTGTACAGTCTTTCCACTACTACGACCAAGTTCGTTCCAATTAATAGGTTGGAAGACGAATTTGCATATTTCAACACTACTTTCTTGCCAGCAGACTGTAAACATTGTAACTCATATATATGTTAAATTATTGAAAATAATGCGAAAAATATACGTAGTAAAGTACGTATTTTAGCAATTCTGGAGGAACGTTGGGATGATACTAAAATATTTTATTGTTCTCTATCTATATACATAAAGGAGAAAAGCAACTCCCTCACTAACTGACTGATTAATCACGATACAGTCTTGAAATATAATCAGAACCCTTTGATGGATTAAAGATCCCCCTACATAATGTTTTGTGTGAAAATCGACCAATAGAGGTGGCGTTGCGGGAGCTCAAGGGGCGTTATAGACAATTTTCTTTTTCATTTTTAATTTATTAGAAGCACAGTCTTCAAATTTGGTAAGCAGATTCGTTTCGTAGAGTAGAAAACCGCTACAAAATGGTCATATGAAGAAACTCTTCCTTATTTGAAGAGCTCAATCCATTCATAGATCTTCCTTCGCGATAAACAGCAGTCACCTCATTACGCTCGCAAGTGATGCAAAAAATTTCGCAGGTTTCACACCTTCCGCAAACGAAAAGAAAGTCACTGCTTCCTTGGTACAGATCGACAATGAAGCTGCCCTGTTGTACGGTGTACTACACCCCAACGACTACGAGGAAAGACGAGCGACAGAAATATTGTCGACTACCCCTCAGTCAGCACTGAATACTAGCCCTATTGATAAATCTTCGAAACAGAAACTGCTAAAGTCTCTTTATTTTTTGACTTTCACTCATATATATACTCTATAACAGGGGTGGCGAACCAGGGATTAAAATGACTTGCACATTTTATTTGAAAGTTCGTTATGAAGTATTACAAGTAAACGCGAGTGATCGGTCGAGGGGACCGTTTGTATTTTGCCTTACCTTAGTTACGTCGTACACTCATGTCCATAAATTAAGGATAATGAAGTTCAGGCAAAGAAAGAGACAGAAGCAAAACAAATTTGACTTATTTGTAAAGTCTATTTATTAAACAAAAGGTAAAGAGCAAAAAAGATGCTATGTGTTTGACACAATTAATAAAAATTGCGATTTTTACTCCCTGGACCAAATTTCAAAAAAGAACCTATTTACAAAAAACAGTATAACATGGTCAGTATGATACGGAGACATACGGAGTATGTCTCCCGGACGATGCAATACAGGCCTTACAACGCCTATGCATGCTGAGTATTAAATTATCAATCTGATCTTGGGGAATATTACACCACTCCTCAAGCAATGCCCTCCGAAGTTCCGGTAGATAGGTGGGAGGGGGTTGACGGGCTGAAATTCGTCGGCCAAGCATATCCCACACATGCTCTATTGGATTCAAGTCCGGTGAATATGCTGGCCAATCCATACGGGTGATATCCTCCGATTGAAGGCATTCGTCTACAACGTTTGCATGGTGAGGATGGGCGTTGCCATCCATAAACAGAAATGCAGCACCCATGGTGCCCCGAAACAAACGTACATGTTGTTCCAGAATGACATCCCGATAGATGTGGCCTGTCACCGTTACACTCTGAACATGCAGGTAAGTTCTGGAACCAAGAATAATTCTTCCCCAAACGAGCCATCCTGCACCACCGTAACGGTGTGGTTTAATGGTGTTCTCTTGGTGGTAACGGGTACCTGGTGCTCTCCATATGAAAGTCCGGCGAGAATCAGACTGCAAACTAAACCTGGACTCGTCGGAAAACATCCCATATGACCACTGTTGCGGTGTCCACAATGCATGCTCTCTACTCCAGGTTAATCGCAGGCGACAGTGAGTTGCGGTAAGGGGAACACATCTGACAGGCCTACGAGCATATAGACCAATGTGCCCTAAGCGTCTGTACACGTTCTGCCTTGAAACTGTCGTACTGGTAGCTGACGAGATAGGTCTGATGCTGTGCTCCTTCTGTTTCTTTTGGCAGTAACTGCGAATTACCGGTCCTCATTCGGCGTTGTAACTCGGGGGCGACCTGTGCTGTAACATCTACTCACATTACCATCATCTTGGAATCGTTGCCAAAGCCTGGAGATGACACTCTGGGCGATTCCAAGTGCCTTGGATACTTCTAGTTGGGTACATTCACATTCCAGTCGTCCGATAATTCTACCACGTAAAAATCATCCAGATGCTTCCTTTGTGCCATAACTATGCGGTTATTGTACTGAAAGGCTTTTAAAGCGCTTGTGAACAATTTTACTTCTTTGCGTTCATTCCTTTTATACTTCTATCTTACACTCTCGTCATTGTGACGTACTATCCGCGCCATCTGGTGGTTTCCTGTAATTTGCATATTCTTCTTCAATATGTGTGTGAGAATTCTACAGGTGAAATTTTTATTTTAGAGTTAAATTTCTGTGTGATTCCGAATTATCCTTAATTTATGGACATGAGAGTAGAATGCAATAGCTTTTGATGTTAAGTTTGTTTACTATAGCATAGTCAATTTCATTGACACAACTGTATTTTAAAGCTTACCTGCGTTGTATTTATGCTTTTTAACTGTTTTTAAACATGGGTAGTTCAGCAAAAGAACAAAAATTGCAAGATAGTAAGTGTAACAGATAATTTCAAATTTGATGAACCGAGAAACATGGTATTATTAGTGAAGGCGACAAAGCTGTGTGTGTTTTATGTTCTGGAATAGTGGTATGCAGATCATCGTCTGTAAAACCGTATTTTGAAACAAATCACAGATCCTCTTGTCAAAAAAAAGTGAACCACAGAAAAAAAATTAATTGCTTAGAAACCGTTCAGTAGATGACTCAAATTCAGCATGTATTCTACAAAAAGTAACATCTTATAATCCTAATATAAGTTATTTGTCATCCATTCTGCAACAACAGAAATCACACTAGTGTTACTTTAATTTGAATTACTCGTATAATTAAAACATTTATAACTATACAGTGCAAAAGGTATGTTTTCGTAGTAAATAGAGTTTTGTGTTGCTAGTATTTAGTTTAATTATTTTTCCAATAATATACATCACATGTCAAAATTATTTGACGGCACATCTATACTTTACTAAACATTTCTTTAAAAAAATGGCATGTGGATCCATAAAGTTTCGACACTCCTGCTGTATAAAAATAATCGACTCACCAAAAAAAATCAACAAATGTAAGTTAAATAAAATAGTGGCAATTTTATTCAGCTTGTTTAATATGCTCATTTCATATCCATAGCAGCCCAAGCACATTTAATTTTAAAAGCAGTTGAATGACACAAATGTACTCTATCACATTTTTTTACAATTCTTTTTAATTTCATGAGTGATATTGCTTGTTGAAATTCTTACCACTGTCGGCAAGTTAATGTAAATCTACTTGCATTTGTATGTACTCGTGTGGATCTTCATGTACAAAAACTTTGCTCTTAAATATATGTTGACTCAAATATAGAGAACAATTTCTCTCTCTATATAGGAATATATTTGGTTTTTTGGTTGGCCTCTTTGATGGCCGTAAGTGGCCCACGGCTACCATTTACCCCTATCCTACCTTAATATATATATAAACTTGTTTGAATCTAAGGTATTGATAAAATTATTTAGATCATAATATGTTATTTAAGCAGTTCAAATAATATATCTGTAAATTAATAAGTGATACACAGGCTTAGTTCAAAATTAAAACGGTTCTTTTGTTTACCATACGTATATTTTTTTTAAGAAATTGAATCAACATTCTTTAGGGGGATTAGTAAACTCCACAATGGAAATAAAAACGTAATTCAAATTGTTAATTTTAAATTTAAAAAAAACGTAATTGTTAATTCAAAATTTCAGTAATTAGAATTTATTGCAGCTATCTCTTTTTTGCAAACTTTTATTTAACTTGCAATGTATGTATGTAATTTGTTCGGGTGGAATCTTGCAATTCGATTTTGAAGCTGATATCTTCAACCGATTGAGCTGAAATTTTGTAAACACGTTTAGTTTGGATGATAATGCATGCTTTGACTATTTATATTCCGATATTGCAATTAGTTAAGAAGATAATAATTAAAAGCCTTTAAACGCATAATTGTTCTACCCCTGTGGGCTGTTTATTTCTCTGTGCTCGGCGACACAAAATGAAGAACGATGTGAGGGGATAAATTTTTCGGAGTTTTGACGTTTTTAAAACAGCGATCTAATTTATTTATAAAACTCAGACAAAAAATAATTATAGAATCGGAAAGATCATTTATTTCGCCACGATACGGTATAATTTTTTTTTACAAAATAATAATGTTTGTATTTTTTACGATTTTTTTTAAATGAGTCAAAAACGATGCATTTTTATAAAAGTTACGATATAATTTTTTTTTACAAAATAATAATATTTGTATTTTTTACGATTTTTTTTAAATGAGTCAAAATTGATGCCTTTTTATAAAAGTTATGTCTAAATTGTTGCGCATGAATTTTTTTTTTTCGTTTAAATGAATCAAAATTCCATACCTAAATAGCTCATGCTTTGCTCTTTTAGAATCAGTCATTTAAAAAATAAATGCCGAAACTTTTTTCACGACTTTTCAAAAAATACTCAAAATTTTAACTAAACACTTAAAAACTTCGTCATTTGTGAATATGATCCCATGAAACTTTTTTTCGTGTGTAGAATAATATTATCCAAAATCTTTGCGAAGATTGAAAATATTGCTTAAAAATTACGGATTCAAGAAAATTTTTTGTGTTTTTCGTCTAATGCGCCTTTTTGCAAGAATTCATTTAGCTAGACTATTCGAATTTAACCGGTAAACGACCTTGCAACAATGATGCGTTGAATGAGATAAGAAGACTGAGAAACCTATCCAGCGATAGCTAAAAATTAAAACATAAATTAAAAGTAAAAAAAAAACTTTTTTAAAAACAAGCTTTTATTTAAACGCGCTAAAAAAATAAAATAAACTTTCCCTTTAAAACTATTTTTACTATCAACTTATAACGTCATTACACAATTTATATGATATAAAAGCTTGTCGCGAGATTTACCTGTGTAGATAAACAAGAAATTAATAACTTGATCTGATTTATTTTAATTTTAAAATTTTCAAACTAAGTAAATACGAGTACTTAAATCTCGCGACAAGCTTTTATATCATATAAGTTGTGTAATGACGTTATAAGGTGATAGTACAAAAAGTTTTAAAGAAAAAGTTTATTTTATTCTTTTTAGCGCGTTTAGATAAAAGCTTGTTTTTAAAAAAGTTTTTGAACTTTTAATTAATTTATAATCTTCGTATGCTATTGTAGCATATATGAGTTATATTAGAAAAGTTAAAGAAGAGCAGGATATGTGCTGTATAATCATCCCATAAGCCTTTGACAGAGAAGAAACTGTTCGTGTAGTGTGGAAGTTAGAATAGGGGGTTGACCGCTCACAGGTGTCGTCCTCATCACTTGACCATGGTGCAGAATTACGAGGTCTGGTGCAAAAAGCCTTCGTGTAGCTGAATAGTGCGACGCTAATATTCACTCATTCGCTCACAGACAGAGAAGGTTACTTACATCGTTCTCAAAATAGTCTTCATCCTTTTGTACATCATAAATCTTTTCGCTGGAAATAAATATATAATCCCTGTTAATTTAAGAAACACAATTTTCTTAAAATTTATTTGCTTTTTGGCTTTAAAGGATTTTTAAAGGAAATGTTACACAGAATATTCAAGAAAATATCTTATATTTTTAATTCTATTAATACATTACAATAAAATGTTTGAATGCACCCAATGAGACTGAAAATGTTCTAAAATACAATGATATGCTGTAAATTTAGATTCCGTTCATACATAATTTATTACAATTAGACTTAACCCGTGGTCACTCGCGCCTGTTTTTGTACCGTCGTCACTCGCGGGGTGTAGAGAACACCCCAAACTTTTAATACGTTTATTTAAATATGAAAAAAAATTAAGTCAATAATGATGCACATTTGTAAAATAAAAGATGTTTTTTGTATGATACAAATAAAAATATTAAATTTATTTTATACAAACTAGACTGATATCATTTTAAAATACATAATTTTGAATTTTTTGTAAACCACGAGAAAAACGTTTATACCAGTAATAAACTTACTTCGTAATTAATGTTAAGAATAGTAGAAATTAAAAAAAAAATATTTTAATCATTTTCCAAACATGCAGAGCAGACTATAAACATAACTCAATTGCTCGCGGAAAGTTCTCAGTACCCCAGATAAAATTTTGAAGGTCGTTACGTTCCAATCGTCCGAACGAGAATTATTGCATCATGCCTGAAGGTTCAATGACCTAAAATGAGCAGCTACTGAAAAAATCGCGGTTCTGGGCATTCTTTTTGAAATTTTAGGAGGCTTTTCTTGTCATTGGGGTGTACAGAGCACCCCGCGCGAGTGATCTCGGGTTAAGCATTATTATTTAATATTATAAATACTGTAATGGGTCCTAACAATATTACAGAACAAGAGAATTTTCACAATTTATACATTAAAAACGAGAGATTCGACAACGAATTTGGGCAAAATTCATTACAGGATACATTACAAAACTATATGGACCCAGATTTAAGGAATTTGTTAGGACCGAACATCTTATTCGTTAATTCGGTGCGATTAGTAATATCGGGGTAAAAAGAAATACATATTTTTTGCATTTAAGTTTAATAACACAAAAAATATTCACATAGTTAGAAACTATACAATTTTTATTCAGCAACTAAAATACTATTAACGAATTACTACGCACCAGTTAATTAAAAATTTTAAAATACTGAATAATAGAGAGGTTTGACAATCTTTATGATCCCTGACTAGAAAGAGTTATTTTTCGACTTTACGCAGATAAGAAATCATAGCGTAATTTACATTCTGCTGCTTGAGGTACATTTCCACAGTTTCCAAACAATGTAAAGCATTAGGAAACGTAATAGTTTTGACAGGAATTTCAGAAAGGAATTTCCTGTTCTATTCAAAGTTCACGTGATAAGTTACACTTATGACTCATCTGCACTTCTGAAGTCTAATAATGGGCTTTTCTCTTTTCCATCGAAATTTGCTGCAGCAAAGAAAATTCTTTTTCTGTACCGGAAGAAAAAGATATGTCATTTGAAAAGAAATAAAAATTTTTTTAATCCGAACTAATAAGAAAAAAACTTTTTGGCTGTTATAGTAATTCATTAATTCTGGGTTTATTACCCTTAAATAGAGATTTTTTGCCTCCATTTTAACAGAGGAAAAAGAAATATTCATTACATTGCAAAGTTATTCAAACAAGTTTTTTGGTAAATCAAGGTCCGACTGTATATACCAGGTGGTTATAATTAAACTTCTTCTATAAACGGCCTCCTACAACACAAACGGGTGAATGGAATGCAATGAAACTTTCTACATGGGTTATACATGAGATGCGCTCCCGGAATTTCGAAAAAAAACCCCTCTTTTCGGGAAAAACATGAAATTTAACTTGATAAACAATCAAAATAGAATACAGGAACAATATTAACAATCCAGAACAAGAACGATGACTAATAAAATGCAAAACTGGGAAAAGCTGTCAGGTTGTAGGAGGAAAATGTCGAGATTTGCATGTTTGGGAAGAAGCTTCATGTAAATAAGATTAGTTTTGCATAAAGCGTTGTTTGAAAACGTTTGCACACGTTGTCATGTTTAAGTAGTTTTCAACTATACTAATGATGGTCTCTTAAGTTGAACGTGCGCTACTGGTCAAGTTGTTTTACATAAACAAAGAGAGTGCTTCTGCTGCAGTTCGTGAAATTCGTCGTAGTAAGAACTAACTGCGTGGACCAATTGTATTAAAGGTATCCGGGCCATGATCAAGAGATTCGAAGAGACGGACAAATTAGGAGTTCAACCTGGATGAGGCTGTAAACGTGTCACACCGGTACTTGTTGATGGCATCAAGACAGCTGTTGATGCAAAGTCACAGACTTTAGAGTTTGGGGGCAGTAGCGCGTGTGCAGTTTCTCGAGAGACTGGCTATTCCTACAGCACCGTCCAAAAAATACTCAGAAATCATAATGCTCTACTTCTCATACATGATGTGGCCACGGTAGCCTAGCGGTCAAGATAACGGACTCGTGGCTGGTGTGTTATGAGTTTGAGCCCAGTACTACTGAAGACCCCCCATGTAGGGGAGTGTTGCATGTTAAATCTGTCGAGAGCTCAAACGTCCCGCCGTTGCTGTAGTGTGGTAGTTAGGAGAGGTGGTGCCAGCTCAGGTGTCATCCTCGTCACTTGACCATGGTTCGAAATTACGCGGTCCGTCGTCAAAAGTCCTCGTGTCGCTAAACAGTTCGACGTTAATATTCACTCACTCCCATTCATGATCCGCCAAACACAGGAGCTGCTTGATAGGGAAAAGCCACAAGGTCTTTATTTCAGGTCAGTTTTCTCAGCAGAATGACTGTTGATCTGTCATGGCCTTTGAATGGTCATGTGGAGCAAGGAAGCTCATTTCTACTTCAGTGGGACATCAACACACAGAAGTGGCGTATTTGGGCTAAGAAAAATCCGCGGATCCTCACTGAAGTTCTCCTACAGTCTCCAAATGTCACTGTCTGGTGTGGATTCACTGCGACATTTATCCTTAGGCTTCTTTGAGAAAGTCAGTACAAACTAACAAAAACTAACGTCTTTCGCATAAAGCTTCCTCTTCTTTCCAAGCATGTAAA